>JBBPCW010291232.1:0-10398 GCA_037974425.1 Phenacogrammus interruptus
AATTCATTTGCTTTCATTGCTATCTCGCCTTTTAGCGCCGATTTGTGTCCCTCGGACTTCATATGTGATTTAACGGCATTGATTCCCATTGTACCCAACTTAAACACCTTCTTACAAACGCTACAAAATTCTTCTCCATTTTGACCTTCAACAGGCTGCAACCATGTCCTAAACTGTTCATCCTCCGCCATGTTTTCTGGAATTTGCACTTTCCCATTTTTCTGCTTTATTTTTTCCCCTCCAAATCACAGTCGCCGCTCTTAAATAGTCTGTCACACAATTTCAGACAGGCCAGAAGCGATTACCAAACTGGTTCCGTGTTGATCATATTTTGCAACAGTAAATCAGTTATTAATTATACAGACTATATTCAAGATAAACTGGTAATATATGTTTCTTCAACACTATCTAAAGCGGGGTATTCAACTAAAATTTAACGAGGTCCAGTTAGAGAAAATTTCCAGAAGCATAGGTCCAGATCATAATGTATAACTATTTAGTGTGATATATATTTAAGTAGTCTATTAGTTGGATCAACATTGCATGTAATCAATACCTGACTGTCAAGTCAAATGAATTTAGTACAATTTAAAAACATCTTCACAATATTTATCGTCACGTTACATAGAACTGAACATACATGTATGACTGCCGATATGTATGTTCTCTCATTTAGTGTATAAATGTAGCTGCATTTCAAAATAAGAGAAAATCAAATATGAAAAATGTGCATTTTTAACTTCAGAAAATAAAGGGAAAAGCTTGAATTCTGACTCAACAGTCTCAACCAGTTTTACAGAAAATAAACCTCAACACATCAACAGCTGAACATATTTAGAGGCTCACTTTCTTCCCTCTTATATCCAACTCCCCACTTCTCTGTTCAGTGAGAGAATTGAGCTCTAGCTTGTCCTGCCAGGATTTCAAACCTGGGCTTGAATGGAGTCAGAGTCATTCTCACACACATGTGGAGGTGCTCATCTGTGAGCCTGGAACGATATTTAGTTTTAATTATGTTCATTGTGGAGAAAGCGGCCTCACAGTTGTGTGTGGAGCCAAACACGGTCAAGATGTATAGGGCTACTTTGCTCAGACCTGGGAAAGCACAGTGGTTTAGTGCTCCTAGAGGGAAGTATGAACAAAAATGAGTACATTCTGTGTTAAATGCTCTATTTTCATTGTCGACTTTCATTTTTTTGGACAGTGCCATTTTTTTTGCTTATTTTTTTCTCTTCTCCTCAACTTACTGCGGCTTAGTCGTCAGTTTCTTTTGCGTTTGTATCTGTTTCTCTCACTCGGTTGTCTGTATCTCTCTTTTTTTCTCGCGCCTTTATCTCTCCCTTTCTCTCACTCAGTCGTCTTAAATTATAATGCTCAGTTTTGGTAATAGGTCTGGGTCCGTATGGGACAGCTTCTGGGTCCGGACTCGGACCGCGGTCCGCCTGTTAGTGATCTCTGATCTAAAGTTTTAATGCCCGTATAAAACAATTTAATGCTTTTTAATGCCATTTAAGGCCTTAATGTTCACAAAATCATTTTAATGACTTTTAATGCTTTTTAATGCCCTGCGGAAACCCTGATTACATACAACACAACAACAGGACTAGGGAAGGTATGACTGATATTGTTAGAGGTATGGAAAATGGTTCATCTCTCTCTGACCAGCAAGCTTCACAAAACACGAGCACAGCCCAATCTCAATAGGGCAGTTTAGCAGTATGTTCACCCTTGTGCCACAATTCATCAAATGAAAAAAAAGGTTTACTTATGCACTGATCCTTGGAGAGGGAGCAGAGTCTCTGGCATCAATCTTGGGGCCAAAGAGATGGAGGGAAGTGTCAGGCCTTTTTTCTGGAGATTTGAGGTTAGAGAAGATGAGAAGTCTTTAGTGGAGTGCATCCCTTGGATGCTGGCCAGAGATACCCTCCCTCTTTTCCAGGGGGAACAATTCCCTCCAGTCATCAAGTAATTCCCAGTTTTATGCATGTTCAGAAATACAGTTTTCTAGTTACAATTAATAAAATATCTGACAAATCTAGTAGTTTGAGGGTCATACCGAGGTGACATGGGGGGTGAAGAGGTGCAAAGAGGTATGTTTAGCAAACTCACACGCTTGATGCAAGCACTCCTTAAATTCACATACATACTTCAGAATATATTTCTTAGGTGTAGGTGATGAGGCAGCTCCCTCTAACAACATATCCTTTAATACAGTGGATACGTTACTGCTGTTCTTAATAATCAACATTCTGCTTGTCGTGGGTAAATAAAGTCATTTAATAAACTTCTTTCATTTTCCAAAAATGTACAAAAATGTGCAAAAACCACAGTACAAAATAAAACAATTTCTTACTATCAAGTCAATAATGCCTGTAATCATGGTCAAAGACTGTTGTGCCATCTGTCACGTGTGGCTCTATATCCATTTATGGCACTTAACACGTGACATCAGACTGCTGTTCCCATCCAAATAACAATATTAAACTGAAATTCAACATTACAAATTAACAGTCATTCCTTAAAAGTTCAATATTAAACATCAAATTCTCCTAACTATACTATGGCTCTAACAACATCAATGGGATCCCTTTGTCCCACTCACGGCAAGTATTGGTGCAATAGGCTTGCAGCATAGCTTTGAGGGTCTGATGTAAACGCTCCAGGGCACATTGTGATATGGGCTTGCTTAATACTAACTGTTGTAACACGTGCTTGAACAAGGAAGATGTAAAGTTAGTGCCCTGATCAGACTGTACATACTTAGGTAATCCAAAGATGGAGAGGAACCTTAAAAGAGCCTTCATGACAGCAGAGGTGGTTATTCTTTAAAGAGGCACCATCTCAGGGTACCTAGTAGCCGCACACATCACCGCAAAAAAAAAACTGATTGCTGGTTCTAGTCTTGGACAAAGGACCCACACAATCAATGAAAACATATTCAAATGGTTCCCCTACAATGGGTACCGGATGGAACGGTGCTAGAGGAATAACCTGATTAAGTTTCCCAGTTTTTTGACCTGACCGACATGTTATCACATCAGCTTTCAAACCAGGCCAAAAAAAATGCCTTAGAATGCGATTGTACATCTTTGTTACACCAAAAGACTATCATGCACTAAACCAAGCACTTGAAGGAACACAGTGTTCCACTCCTTTTCTTCCTCTATCCTGGGACACCACTTTCTCATGAAAACTTCATTCATCAGGAAATACTGGGTAGGAGCAGCACTGGAAGATATATTCACAGCCTCAGAACATTTAGTTAATGACTCACCTGCCTGCTGCGCATGCACTAACTGCTGTCAAGTAATAGGACCATTAGTATAAGGTACCCCAAGTTTGCGCGATGGTAGAGGTATATCTTTTTTTCCTAGTCTTTTTCTAGTTTTCCTCTGTAATGTATGTATCTGACAGACCTACTATGTCTTTCAATTTACATGTCTGTGCTTGAGTAACAGCACATACGGGGAACTCTTTATACTGTCGTAGGTCGCTGGGCTTGCTTACTGCCTCTGGGACCTGACAAACCTCAAGGAGCGGCGTTCCATCCAGCCAAATCATTTCCTAATATCAAGGACAGACATTTCACGGGCAGGCGTTCACATACCCCCACAAGAACCTGACTGGTTACTAGCCCGGAGGTTAACTGTACTTGATGCAACAGTTTACAATTCCCTTTTCTAGTCCTTGCGCTAACACATATGACTCACAGAAAGTTTCGTCAGAGAATGGCAACAATTCCGGTGTCACGTAAAATTTTAATCATTGCAGGATCCATTCCAGGTATAGACATGGTACCTGAAAAAATAAAAGGCTAAAATGTATAATAAAAGTCTAAAAGATGAACCCTTGCAGTATTTGGTTTAACTGAGCCTGAGCGATCTCGTTTTGATCTTAATGCCAGACAGTTAGCAATTACATGACTGGTTTTGTGACAATAATTTCTGTGATCGGCCAAGCGTAGAGGAATCCACTTTCCTCTCAGACAGAGTACAATAACTATGCCATGAAGGAACTGAAGATGTAAATGTAGGTTTATATGTTAAAGTAAGCGAAAAAAGTGAATGTGAAAATTCGGTCATCCACACCACAGCACACAGTGTGAAAAGCACAAAATACTTCCTCTGCATTTAACCCATTCACCAAGTGAAGCAGTGGGCAACTATGAACACAGCGCCCGGGGAGCAGTGTGTGGGGACGTTACCTTGCTCAGGGTACCTCAGAGGTGCCTAGCAGTCTTGTGAATCATACCCGCGACTTCCTGATCACAGGGCGAATGACCTAACCACTAGGCTGTCAGCTGCCCCTAGTACCAGCTGCACTAGGCTACCAGCTGAAGTAAATTCCTCAGCCATTATAGCAGCCTTTGTAATGGAGATGACTTTCTGTTCATTTAAATAAGTAAAAACGTTTTCCGGCAGGCACCTTTTAAAATCCTCTAGGAGTAACAACTCTTTGACACAACAAAAGTCGTTACCTTACATGCAGCAAGCAGTGTATCAAATAGAATGGACTTTTCTCAGGCAAACTTGGGGACGCACCTTTTCTGTACTCCCTAAATCTTTGTCTATAGACCTCTGGAACCAACTCATATGCCCACAAAATCGCTCCTTTCAGTACTCCATAGTTAAGTCCGTCATCCACTGACAGTGCAGAACCTCCTAAGACTTTTCAGTCATCTTACACTGCAGCATCAGTGCCCACATATATTTTGACCAACTCAAAGATAATACAATCTGTTCAAAAGCAGTAAAATAGGCATCCACTTTGCATTCACGGAACTGAGGAAATATGGGGATGACCATTGTTATATCCAACTTTTCTCTAGGTGCAGGAGGAGTTCCTGCAGCCTTACTGTTATCAGTAACAGCAGACTGGTTTGTGCCCTGTGGTGGCAGATCCCTTCTCCAACTCCAGTTGGCAAACCCAAACCTCTTTATCGACCTCAAGCCGTTTCACAGCCAAGCGGAATACATGGTCCCGAAGCTGCTCTTTTTTCCGGCACCTCTTTCCAAGCTTTCCGAGCTTGGACTTTCAACCAAGCAGAGTTCAAATCAGATGTGCGCTGACTTTGGGGTGAAAATGGTTGAAATGGGGAAAGCCCAGCCCGATCAGATGGGACGTCCGACCCGTAATCCACAGCCTCTCCCTGCCTCACCAATGATGCCCCAGTAGCAGGACTCACCTCCACATCCGAGGGCCCCACCATTGGAGACACAACTGAGTCAGGTACCTCCACATGCTTCAAGATCCCCTCAGTCACCAGTTTATCCAACACTACTGACCAAATTTCTTGTTTTCTTTTAGACCTCGAAACCGAAACTCCAAAGTTTTCTGCCAAGCCAAGAAGATCATCTTTTCAGCACATACTAAATACATAGATAGAGGGATTCTCCAAAAAAACATGAACCAAAAGGTGTACCATTTTGTACTTTACTCTAACCTACCCAGGTCCACAAGTCCCTATACCCATTTCCTGTGTTCGTTGGTGTCCGCTATCAATAAATTATTAATTATTATCAACAAATTATCTCGGACAAGCCCCCATTTGTTAAGTCCAGGGATATGAAACGTAGGACTGATGCGAACATACGACTGGACACCGGGGAGAAGAAAAACCCAGAAGCGAAATATAGGTAAATAACAAGGAGCTTGTAGTGTATTTACAGAACGAAGAGGACAGGTGAACACATACTATAACACTATTTACATACACAGATGAGAAGAATTAGTAAATAACAACTGATGAGTAAACAAACAGGTTGGGTCTCAAGACAACACCAAAGCAAAGAACAGAACAAATCAAAACATCCCTAATCTCCAACTGATATGCTCTATATTAGTCTTTAGTCCAAAAAAACTCTATCTAACTGCTCTACTCTAAGTATAACAAAAGATACGGGGATGGTGTCTGCCACTGATCTAGTGTACAATGTATACATACAACACTCCACTACTCATTGTTCCTCCAAGAACAATGAGTACTAAGAGCAGATCTACTAACAACAGTTACACAAACACACACACAGAGCCAACAAGTTTTCCTGCTGGTTCTCCTTCTACTTTCTTATCTCTCGCTCTATCGCTCTCTGTGCATCTCATTTGAAACACAAGACCAACGACTACAACATGTACTTAAAAGCTTCCAGTTCCATGAATTGTCAATTCCTGTCTTGTCTCCTGGCCCTCCAGGGTTGAATTTGCCCTTTGAAGTCTTGGCCCCCTTGAACTGATCCCTCATCCATCTGCAGCATTTCGTTTGTGTAGTGCTGTCCACCGTTCTGATTATCTGATCTATCTTCTCAATCAGCACTTGAACAGCACTTCAGCTAAAAAAAAAATTCAGCTCAAGACTTTTGTGAATAAAATCTCTTGTTTTGTTTTTTTCACTTCCCCTCAGCTCATCTCTATGGGTAAAGAGGGCAATGATGAATTCTGAGGAAACCTCACCAAAAATCTTCTGGATGATCTCCACTGTTTCTTTCTCTTCTTTAGTGAAGAACACATGAGGTCCTGGTGCAGACAGTGACATGCACTGTTTGAACTTTTGCTCCACTTCTTCTTTTGTTAACCTGGTGTCAAATAAGCCTGATGTGTTGATCACAGCGATCTTCCTGCCACTGACTGTTTTATTTTCTTTTTGACAGTCTTTGGTAACAGAGGTGGAGGACAATTCAGATTTAAATGCTTCCCTTCCCAAGACTGTGTTTCCTGCTACACTCATTCCCACTCCAGTCTTTCCCACCAGCATTATCCTCAATTGATCATAATTCATCATTCCCTCCCACACTGTAAAAGAACAAGTACAGTAACCCCCCAGTTACCAAATCTGTCTGTAGAAGACTGCAGAGGGTAGTCAGGAACGCTGAGAGAATCATTGGAACATCCTTCCCAACTCTCCAAAATCTGTACTTATCCAGGGTGAACAAAAGAGCTAAGGCAATCACCCTGGACCCCTCAAACCCAGCACACCCTGGACCCCTCACACCCAGCACACCCTGGACCCCTCACACCCAGCACACTCCCTCTTTAATCTGCTGCCATCTGGTCGACGCTACAGAACACTTACCACCAAAACGTCCAGACAGTCCATGTCATGAACACTTAACAATGTCACTGTTATGAACACTTTTTCAATATGTATATTGAAAAAGTAGAGCATATTGTGAAGAGAAGAGTATATTGTGTCCCTGCTATCTTGCACACTATTTTGCACACTATTTTTGCACACTTTTTTGCTATATTTGCACACTATTTTTATTCTTCTATCTGTATATAATTCTGTTTATTACCTCTGTCTTGTCTTATCACTGTCACCTTGTTGCACTGTAGAGTTCTGTCACTAAAACAAATTCCTCGTATGTGTGAACATACCTGGCAATAAAAGCCGATTCTGATACTGATTCTGATTCTGATTACAGTAAACCCGTGGATCCAGTCACACGCTGGGGTTTTTTGAAATATTTTTAGAAATATTCAAAACAACGCGGAACCTGCAAATATTCTCCGCTTTTTTTTTTCGTGCCAATATGTTTTTTTTAAAACTCATTTTAGTTCTTCTGGCTCCCCGTGCATGGCCGTAGGGCTCTCTCTTACTCTCTTTCTCTTGCTCTCTCTTACTCTCTCTCTCTCTCTCTCTCTCTGTGTGTCTCTCGCTCTCTCTGTCGCTCACTCTTACTCCCTCTCTCTCGAGCGCTCTCTCTCTATATCTCTCTCTCTCGTTCGTGACTTTTCCGGAGAGCAGCTCTCTCTCTCTCTTTATCTCTCTCTCTCGCGCTCTCTCTCTGTCTCTCTCTCTCGTTCGTGACTTTTCCGGAGAGCACCTCTCTCTCTCTCTTTATCTCTCTCTCTCGCGCTCTCTCTCTCTCTCCCTCCTTCGTGACTTTTCCAGAGTGTGCGTGTCTGTCTCTCTCTCTCTGTCTCTCTCTCGTTCGTGACCTTTTCGGAGCGTGCGTGTCTATCTCTCTCTCTCTGTATCTCTCTCTCTGTCTCTCTCTCTCTGTATCTCTCTCTCACGCGCACGCTCTCTCTCTCGTTTGTGACTTATCCAGAGGCCGCCCCTCTCTCTCTCTCTCTGTATCTCTCTCTCGCGCTCTCTCTCTCTCTCGCACGCTCTCTCTCTGTTTCTCTCTCGTTCGTGACTTTTTCGGAGCGTGCGTGTCTATCTCACTCTCCCTCTCTCTGTATCTCTCTCTCTGTCTCTCTCTCTCTGTATCTCGCTCTCACGCGCGCGTGCTCTCTCTCTCATTCGTGACTTATCCGGAGGCCGCTTCTCTCTCTCTCTCTCCCTGTGTATCTCTCTCTCGCGCTCTCTGTCTCTCTCTCTCTTGCTCTCTCGTTCTGGAGCGCACGGATCGTCTCTATCTCGCTCTCTCTTATTTCTCGTATTTAAACCTTGGTTTTATCTTTACATTTTTGTTAAGGGTAATGTATTAAACTGTTTAGAATGAAATTAAAGTGTTCTGGGAGCACATCTGGGGGCTTATTTAGGTTTTACACTATTCAAATAGGCATTTTAAGGCATTTTTTGACCAAAACACAACAAGCAGGTTTTCATTATACACGGGTGCTCGTGTAACATAAACCCGTGAATAACGGAGAATTACTGTACACCATTTTAAAACAAAAAAATAAATAGCTACATTTTTGGACATTCCAAAACATTTCAAATCCCTTCATGAACAAAAAACATTTGAGTTAATCTGTTCATATATTGCATTTAATATTTAGTATTTCATTTACTAAAATAAATAAAGGTTTCTGTCCTGACTGTCCTGCAATCTGTTTTAATCTCATAACTTAGCTGCAAAGTATAAATGTAGAAGTTGAGAAGCTTCTGGCTCCATCCCATCCTTATCACTGTGTCTCAATTCTAGCTTCTCCTTGGCTTTATGCATGTATCTGTGTGCTAAATCAAAATTGTTTCCCCAAATGACTGTCAAGAGACTGGACCATATTTTTGTTCTTTTTGATGGCCACATCTGTGGCCACCACATAAAATGTCAGTAAACCTCTGCACCCACACTTTATTTATCATTTGTTTAGTTTATTTCAGTTATTGTGGGGGTCTGGGGTAAGAGACACCAACAGCTGTTTATTTTGGGTAAGTATTTTAATTTTAATTTATGATCTCTTGGAGCAACAACCATGAATGAGAAACACCCAAAACAGCAAGTAGGTACTTAACAGCACATTTATTGAATGCAAGAGGGGCTCCATAGCACACAATGTCTTCCCACCCTGGACTGGACTCTCCTCCCACTCAACCCACACGTGAAGTGTATAGCAAAATATACATTGCACAAATACTTTAGACTATACACACAGCAAACAGCTCTTGGAGTATGGAGGACGAAACATGACATAATTATAAATGAATAAATGTTTGAAAAAAATAAGTAAATATATAAATTAAAAATACATGATCATTATTAATAAATAAATGTGGAAATAAATAAGTAAATATAGAAATAAATAAATACAATATGCTCTGGAAAATTGCTAAATTTATTCCTACTGTTGTTTATTAACATATTTCTAGATGTATTTATTTATGAATTTGCACATTTATTCATTTATTTATTTTTGTGTTGTCACTTTTCTTTATTCATCTATTTTAGATTTTCCACATTTTTACAAATATTTATTTCTGCATTTCCACATTTCTACATGTATTTATTTGTCTCTGTATGCTGATAAGGTAGGCGGTCCCAACCTTAGTCAAAACCGTGATTGGGCTGCAGGGCGCCTCAGACAGAAGCAATGGATCTAATCAGCATGATGCTTGTTAGTTCAAATAATCGACAACGCCCCTGACCCCTTCCACGTCGTACCCCATTGTCTCAATGGCGGGGCTGACTCCTCATCAGCCCGGGCGACGTGGTTGTAGTCCACGGGCCGTTGTTCTTGACCCGCAGCCCTGGTCCCCTTTTTGTGGGAACCCACAAAGTCCAAGGCGGCAACCCCGCCTCCCGGAAGTCCTTCGGCCGGCAGGGTGCTCTCTGCCCCCAAGTCCAGGCCCCGCATCCCGGGCCTTACTGAGCACCCCGCCGGACCTCTTCCAGCGAGGTCGCCGCTGTAATCAGACAAGCAGTTCCCTCCGGGAGACTGGACGGGCCCCTCGCTTTCAGGCGAGCAGGCTGGTGAACTGGCAGTCTGGCCGGCAGGCAGGCAGTCCCCTCCGGGAGACTGGACGGGCCCCTCGCTGTCAGGAGAGCAGGCTGGTGAGCCGACAGTCTGGCCAGCAGGCAGGCAGTCCCCTCCGGGAGACTGGACGGGCCCCTCGCTGTCAGGCGAGCAGGCTGGTGAGCTGGTAGACAGGCAGTCCCATCCGGGAGATTGGTCAAACCCCTCGCTGAAAGATGAGCAAGCAGGCGAGCAAACATGTGAGCAGGCAGG
>JBBPCW010291242.1:0-10397 GCA_037974425.1 Phenacogrammus interruptus
TGTGTGTGTGTGTGTGTGTGTGTGTGTGTGTGAGTGTGTGTGTGTGTGTGTGTGTGTGTGTGTGTGTGTGTGTGTGTTCATGCTTGGCTGCATGGCTGGCTCTCCTTATCTCCATACTTCCTGCAGCACTGCTTGAGAGCACACTGGCAGGGAAATGTCACTCACACAGAACCTAAACCCCCCCGGACTGTGCCAACCTCAGGCCTCTCTCGCGGCTCAGACTGCCAGGCTAACAGAGCCGTCTGTCTGAAAGCCGCCTTTCTCTGGCTCTCTTTCTCGTGGTGCCAGCCTCTCTTAACCCGACTGACCCGTCGCCAGCCAGAGGCAGCTTTGCTCAGCTCTGAGCGCTCCAAGCCCCTCCAAACCCTGAGCCAAGCTTTAGCGCTGGACATGTTCCTGCCAAAGCCCTCTCTGCTCCTGCCATTACTATTCCTCCCAGCCACCTCTGCCCAGCTCCGGGGCCAGCTAGGTCCGGTTTGTCGTCGTTATCATGTCTGGCTTCATGGCGTATGTTTTTTAAAAATGTTTTCTTGGATTTTGTTTATTTGTTTCTTGCATAAAGCTGTTGAATCTAGAAATGAAGGCTGATTAAGGGCTAGAACTATTGAATTTCCCCATTACTTTTTCAAATCTGCCCCTTAAATAATAAAACCTGTTATTTAAGGTGAATGGGTTTCACACTCATGCTTTACATCTAATTTTAAGGTAAAACCTAAAGGAGCGGAAACCTAAAGGAGCGGAAACCTAAAGGAGCGGAAACCTAAAGGAGCGGAACCCTAAAGGGGTGGTTTCACATGTTAATGGACACTTAATTTAAATGAAGGCGTTTGTATTTTCAGGGGTAAGTTAAGGTGGAGTTACGCACATTTTTAGTACACTGTGTTTCGTACCGTATGGATTGTGAACCTTCACTTGGTGGCACATAAGCAGAGGAGGCATTAAATTGAAGATGTTATTAATTAAATGTAAATGTCATTTATTTTGAAACTGTGTAATTAATTACGAAAAACATTGTACAAAACACTCTCCACCTATAAGAGTCCATCTATGGACATCCTGGTTCCTTTGTACTTCCCTACTGTCTTCCCTCAGAAACTGTACTTCACCATTTTTAAAGTAAACAATTTAAAAGTAGCAGAAACTAGAATTGTTCAAATAAACTTCAAGTAAAGACCATTTTCAGTTTAGCATACACTGTTCTATTAGACCTGCAGCAGTTCTTACTGAAGTTATAAGTGATGTTTTGAGCCAGAGTGAATGACAGGGCAGTATTTACACATATACATATATATATATAAAGTTGAAAAGTAGTCGTGTAGAAATGAGTTGTGGATGTTTCTGGTCTATTGATATTGTAGTGAATCTCAGAGAATAAAATATAAATACAAGAAAAAGGCGGGAAATGGGGGCTTTAGTCTTGTGCAACACAGCACTTATTTTCTAGCCTTAGCATCAAATTAGACTCGAAAATAAAGTCTCCCTGCAGTCACGGACAGACCTGTCAGTTTCCTCATATTTTAACAATTTCTTTCCACAAATCAGGTGACAGAGGTGGGGGTTACAGAGGTGGGGGTTACAGAGGTGGGGGTTACAGAGGTGGGGGTTACAGAGGTGGGGGTTAGACGGAAGGTAATGAGGGACAGGAGGCAAACGGCTCCCTTTTGAAATTGCACCCTCCGGCATTTCCATCTCTCCCCGTCAGAACTCCCTGCATGTCTTTCCTCATGAGCACAGACTGGTTCAGCACACAGCACACACTCCGGGAAAGCGAGTGGTTTTGATGTTTTGTAACGTAACCAGGACGTTTCTGGCCCGTGTTCTCCAGAACTTGCTCCAGAGCCCAAACCAGATTCCAAAGCTAGAGTCTGTTCTGAGACTCTTTACCAAACAGGAATGAAAACTGGAGCCACATTTCAGCTGTTTGCTAGAAACACATCAGCATAACCAAACTCAACCTTCTGAAACAGATCTGTTTCCAAACCTACTGTTTATAATGTTTTGGCCACAAAAGAATGGAATTAGCTCCGTTTAGCTGTTGCTCTGAAATTAAAGCAGTTGAGAAACATTTTTGACAAAAGTGCAAAAAATCAGGAGCGTTCAAACTTCAGCTCTCCTTAGCTGTGCTATTAACATGCATCCCCACATCACACGACTGCTGTTCCTGCTAATGTAAGAAGGCTGGGGTTCCTCAGGAGTGTTGCACTATTAATGGTTTGTAGGAGGATCTTGACACTTTGAGGCTGAAGGGCATTTAAAGATTTCCTTCCTTTTGCAAGTTGCATTATTTATGCAAGACAGACATGTGCCAACATTTCTGACACGTCCTCTTTTACATTCCCACAACGGCACGTGTGTGAGTGTGTGTGAGTGTGTGTGAGTGTGTGTGAGTGTGTGTGTAGCAGAATAGGCCACTGCTCTTCCAAGAGTGTCTTTCTTTCACTCTCTTTATTGTTTCTATTATATCTGTGCTTCACTTTGGCCACTACTCCCCAGAGCTGTCCCCCACCCTGCACCCCCTTCCCCCAAGGGGCCACAGCTGTTCATGGCAAACATTTCCTGCTCATGGTACCTCCCTCTATTCCTCCTCACCTCTTCCCTCCCTTTCATCCTCTGAGCGTTTATTTTGCTTCACTGGTGACAGTCACTTCTGAGTCATGGAAGTTTGATTTCCCCCAGAATCCCTCCTGCTTCCGTTCAGAATGAGAACAGAGAGTTGTGCTCATGCTTTCGACTGAACTTTCTCAGCTCTAGAGGAAGAAACAGGCCTGTTCTGTTGAACAGAAGTGCAGGGGTGAATAGGCAGGAAAAGTGCAGGCTCTAAGGGACAAGAGGTCATGTGGGAAATCCTTCAGGATCGAGAGGCAGAGCAGAGTGCCAGTAACTCTGGCTTGACTTTAGTACCTGCCCTTGTGTAGTTTTCCTGCTTTTGTTGCAGTGCTTGGCTATTGTTCCTTACATTTGCCCAAAACAATAAAGCAGGCAGTTCTTTCAGTCAGTGACTGCAGCTGAAGACCCGCCGTGTTTAAATGTCAGCTATCTACAGTTGATTGCACTCTCAGTACAATATTGTACATGTGTTAGACTTCTGCTGGGTCAGAATGCTTTAGGCCTTCAGCTACTAGCTGCTGGAGAAACTGGGAGCAGCATGTAAGTCATAGGAAAGATAGCAGTTGTGAGCAGAAAATATGTTCACCTTGTGCTTAATGAGGCGTCAGCTCTCCAAAACCGAATCACACTCAAAAGCAGCAGCAAATAAGTCAGCAAGACGTTATAGATGCTTAAAATTATACCTTTTTTTAATTAGGGCAGATGTTTTGACTCATGGCCTCCTCAACATCTTTCAAAATTAATCACACATTAATCACCACATTTTCAAAATAATTTCTATTAACATTTAGTTCAGAGTGGTGTGATGCAACGTAGCGGATTGTTAAGAAATGTATCAAAACTAATTGTCTTTATAGAGGAACCAGGAGCCACGGTGCCTACAATACTAATATAGCTACTGCATTTACTATCAATGCAACCAGTGAAGTTTTTATATTTAATGTTGACTATTAAAATACTTTTATCTATTTGCTATTTGTGTCCCTCAAGATTTTAAGAGATTCGAATAATTTAAGAATTTATTTGCACCATTTAGTGCTCAGACTGAAACATAGGACAAGGGGGTTCAGGGACAAAGCAGTAACAGGTTATTTATTTAACATGAGGGATGTACATGAGGGAGAGGGTAAGGGAGCCCTGCTGCAGGCTGGTAGGCATGAAGGGAGGAGTGAAATGGGTGGCATGGTGCCGCAGGAGAACGCAAGCAGCTTAAGAGCTTTCTAGTGTGGCTCAGAGCAGCAGAGTGAGTAGGCCTCATCACGAGAAGTGGAGACGGTCCTCAGGGCTGAATTCTGATGGTACGAAGAAAGATTAGTGGGAGCTTGGTTTCTCACCACAGCATTCTGGTGGCACCCTTTTATACTCCTCCAGCTTCTGGTTGAGGGTGAGCATTCGGCAGCCTCCGGACATGCGGCACCAGGCGACTAACCTCTCTACGACAAGGAGGCAGAACTGGCACATCACAATAAACGAAGTACTCTGTTAATTACATTAGGGCTGGGGCAGCAGGTGGCCTGGAGGTTAGGGATCTGCCCTTGCGATCAGAATGTTGTGGGTTCAAATCCCAGGACTGCCAGTGGCACCGTTGAGGTACCCTTGAGCACGGGACCCTTCCCACAATGCTGGCTGTACATTGCTTCACTTGGTGAATGGGTGAGGTGAGGTGTGTTGTGCTGTGGTGCCCTCATGGGCCGTTTAGATCAACAAAAAAAACTCGTTTATTTAAAACACTTGTTGATTTCATGCTGATTTCAGACCTGCTTTCAGTTTTTTCAGTCACATAAACTTTTTGAATTATGAGTAATATTAAGTTTTTATGAGACCGCAGTATTTTCAGTGTGAAGATTTAATGATCAGTGTCAGTCAGCCACCATTATTTCTTCAAAAATGCTCAGAATATGATTATTATATGATAATTATAGCAACTGTCATCACAAAAACTGTCTGTGCAGGAAAACTAAACACAGATTTGAGATCAGTATGAAAAACACTACAGAACCCACAGTAAACGTGTTTCTGGCGATGTTGACCTGTTGACCTGTGTAATCTAAGGTGAAATGTTAAATACAGGATATCGGTGCCACCTTCCCCAAAGTAAAAGGATGATCAGTGAGGGGGCAGTGATCACAGCAAGGTCAGGGAAGCAGTTTGTGTGAGATTTAATTACACAAGTAAGCCTTTAAAATAGGTTCAGGTCCTCACAACATATTGACCAGACACTAATGCCAAACACACACCACACACACACCACACACACACCACACACACACACGAACTCGGAAATCAATGAGGCAACGATGCAAATGACCAAACTGGAGAAAACAGAGTTCTGAGGCACGCAGTGTCCTTCAACAAACACTGGAATAAAAACGATCTGTTTTGTATCTTTGTGAATGATGGTCTGAGGGCATGAGAGACTCGCCAGTTACCAAGACATAGTTCAAAACAAAAATAAAATAAAATAATTCATTTAAAAGAAAGTATCCTGTGGTCCTTTGCAGCACACTGATGGTGGGTTCTTGCTGGTTTTGGACATGTGGGAGGTGGGGATGCAGAAGTTTGCATTTTTTGAGTTTATTTATATATTTGCATCACTCTGATCTGAATCACTTCAGCCGTCAATAGTTGCTTTGGGCTTGCCTTGTTAATGAAGGACTAACAGGCAAACGCCATGCAGAGTTTAGATCTGAGCCAGGAAAGTGACATAATATTGTTGTTGAGCTTAAAAAAGATTAATAAAGTCTTGTGTTTTCTTCAACCACTGCTTCGTATTCTGTGGTCTGACACACTCAGTTAACCCCGCCGTGGTCTGATTGGCTGCCCTTTATGAAGTTCATCCAGAATGAGAAAGCAGAGGCAGCAGATGGATGTGTTTGCCTGTATACTATGTACATAATATTACATTGCTGCTTATATGCTGTACTTTATGGACAAAAGGTGTTCCAGGTTTTCCAGGGTTTGGGCTAGGCTTCAACATACCAAGATATTTAAAACATAAACAACACTGCCACCCTGACCTCAACCCTATCCAACACCTTTGGGATGAACTGGAACGGAGATTGTGAGCCTGAACTTCTCCTCCAGCATCAGTGTCTGACCTCATAAAGGCTCTACAGAAGAATTGGGCACAAATTCCCATAGAAACTCCAAACTCTTGTGGAAAGCCTTCCAGGAAGAGCGGAGGCTGTTCTAGCTCCATATTAAAGTCTGTGTATCTGAATGCAATGTTAAAGTGTCTGTGTGATGGTCAGGCATCCCAATACTTGTGTTAGTATCTGGTGCATATTGGGCTGATTTTGAACCACCAGTGTGATGGTCCTTACATCGCTGCACCACTGTGACTCTAGTTACTGCGAGTAAATGCCGTCATTTGTCTTTAATGTCTTGCTAATAACATAGTGTTAGATCATAACAAACTCTGATTTAATTAAATAAATGAGAGGCATATGTTCAGGGTAACTGTGACCTTGATAACTAAGATGTTCCCTCGGCAACGTTCCAAGACGTGGATGTCTAAATGTCGCTGGCTGGCCGAATGAACTCCCAGCTCAACCAGATGTTTTAATAAGACCTCCATACTGAACAGCGTTCAAGCTGTGAAAAACAACACACGCAGAGAGCAAGTGTGTGGAATCTGCTTGTCTCCTCAATGATTAACCTTTTCTGGGGCTCAATAAAAGAACTCACAGTAGAAAACACAACACAGCGTTTTCTCATGTCATGTATTAATGCAATAAAGTTATCCAGCACAAACTGCACCTGTGTGGAGGAGTAACGGGTCACTTAGTTACTTCATCAACCAGTTAACCAAACTTAGTTGATAGCTGCAGTTGGTTTGACTTGATCACTGGGTGGTGTGGGCAACAATGTCTCAACAACCAGCACATTATTATTCTGTAGACAAAAGAAATTCTAGAAGAAAAGAGAAAGTTATTGAAACACATCAGTCTGGAAGGGGTTATAAAGCTATTTCTACGGTTGAAGGACTCTACAGTGAGAACTGTCCTCTTTCCAGAAGTGGCCGACCTGCTGAAACACAAGAAACCCCAGACATACTTCCAAGGAACTGCAAACATGCTCACCTCAGATAAGGGCAGAGTTTGTGGTTCCACCATTGCTGCAAAGAGCTGCAAAGCAAAAACCATCTCAAACTAAGAGGAACTTTAAGGCTTGTGCCAAAAACAGCTTAATGACCCCAGACCTGATGAGTCAAAAGTGAAAAACTTTAAAGCATTGGAAGGTTCCATTATCTGGCATAGAGCTAACATATCGTTACAAAAAGAACATAATATAATAAGAACAGTCAAACATGATAGTGCTAGTTTGATGATGGGCCCACTTGCCATTATTATATGTCCATTACTGGAAAATACTACACTTTGTGAAATCTAATGGGACAACAGTCAATAGCACTTGAGCACAAGCCCACTTCTGAATCGCTCCCACGAAACAAAATTAGGATTCTGGAGAGACCTAATCCATGTTCTGATGCTGTGCAGTTGTTGCTGCTTACAACATTTAGGGAGCATTTTTTTTTCTTTTCAGCTGAAGATTTTATCTTAAAAAAATGGAACCGTTTAGAAGCTGTTTTGTTTTTGTCATGTTCTCTCTGTCTTAAACTACATTTTATATGAGGATCTGAAACCATGTAATATAGCAAATGGGCAAAATCAAGCAGAATCAGGATCGAATACAGCGTACTGTCCTTATATTCCATTAGAATAATTCTGTAACCGCACAACTGCTGTGAAAACGGTGCAGTTTTATAGCATGTAACACGCCAGCATTACACTGTAGGTGTCCTTAGCCGGGGAGGATAGGGTTAAAAGAATCCGTATGTGCTCTGAAGAGAAGAAATGCCCACTGGGTGGGCGATGCATGTTTGTTGCATAAAAGTTACTTAGAATATCTTCCCAGCAAAAGCTCGTGACCGTGACGGGGATGACCTTAAAATCGAGATGAAAACGAGGCACAAATGAGCTTAAATCGTTCATTCGTCAGATTAGACACACTGCCACTGAGTCCATGTGGGCTCGTCGCCAGGGATGGCCCATCGCCTGAAAGAGCCGGAACGGGGCTCAGACTTGCTGCTTTGGTCACTAGGGCGCCGTGGTCAAGCTGGGGTCAAAGACATCACTGGTTTAGCATATAATCATGCTCTTGGGGAGGGATTCACAACATGAATATAATGAGCATGTCAGCCACGAGCTGTCACCATATGGTCTTCTGCTCGGCTAGCTTAACGCGAGATCTCATTGCTGTCCGAAGCATGAATGTCAGGGAGGAAGGTCGTCTGCTGATCCCTGTTTTATCAGCCTTTGTCCACAAAAGGGGGGGTCATGTGATATTTTGGAATTCTGACTTGGCCTGCACTTGTATGTCTGACCAGGTTAACGGAGTGTGTATGACAGCCCATGGGGTGCTGCTGAGAAATGTGAGATCATCCAAAAATGCTGTTCTCCTGAATCACCGTTCTGCAGTGTCCAGCACATTCGGACAGATTTTGACTCACCATGGCGCTTTGGGCAAAGAGCTTCTGCTTCTTTGTTCCTCTCTGCCTCTCTCCTGCTAGCTTTCAGCCTCCAAGGAAAAGAGGTCACCTCGTACTGATCTGTGAACCAAACTGAAGACGTGCTCCTGCCGCCTCACACACTCCACACACTGCACACGTTTTTCATCTCTCCGTTTACACCCGTGTCTCTGCTGTCTCTACGAAGATAACAGGCCCTGCCTTTTTTAACAGCCCATACATGAGTGGAGTTTATCTCACATGGAATGAAGAGACGAACAAAAACACGCACATCACTCTCATACACTGGTGTAGTGCTATATCACACATGGGACTGATGGACCACGCAAAGTGGTTTAGAATTAGAGGGAATAGCCAAAGTGCAAAGACAATAAGAAGAAGTGGTCAGACGACAGATCATCCAATTTTTACATGCTGTTACAGTAATGTTCACTGTGTCACACAACAGAAGGTGGTTTTAAGGGGAGTGTTTCTTTTTAAAGTGTAAAGATCTGACACACTGACATAAATCTGCCCCACCCCCCTCACGAATGAAGAGGCAGCTTTTGGTATCAGTGTGGACTGAACTAAAGGATGTCAGATCCATTAGCAAAAGTAACTACTAGCTGGGGGCGGGGGCTGTATATGCAGGGGGTCACAAAGCAATGAATGGTGAAGTTTAGTGAAAGTAGGGGAATATCCACACAGCCTTTAAATGCCTCTCAGGGCGTAACCAAGTTATTAGTGTTCTGCTTTGTCAGAAGAAAGAGCACCATTTAATCAATCGTTATTGTATCTAATATACTGCCCTTCAGATTCTACAGTCCATTAATACATTACTTACATCACTTACAGTAATACCATACACACACACACACACACACACACACATATATATTACATTATACTTTCGCTCTGTTCCGCCCTTTTCTTCTTCTTGTTCCATTTTGTTTGTGAGTGACTGAATTTGCCACTTTGCTTAACTGATGACCAGTTACTTCAGTTCTTTTACTAATGTTCATGTTTAACTCGAGGATATTTCTTACAATCACTCAATCTTACATCTTAAGTACATCTTATAATACACTTGGGGTGGGGGGCAGTGGTGACTGCAAAAATAGACCTCAGTGTGAACCAACAGGTTTCTGGAAAACAACTAAAGTGAAGGCAAAAAGTGATCATGATCTCCCTTGATGCTCACCTACTCTTCATGTTCCTCTTCCCCGCAGATACCCGTTCCCCACAGTGTTCAGTACCTGCAGTAAGAAAGATCTTGCCGCCAGTTTGGAGAAGGGAGTGGGCATGTGTCTCTACAACATGCCTGAGGTTAAAGTGCTGTATGGAGGACAGAAATGCGGCAATGGCTACGTGGAGGAAGGAGAGGAGTGTGACTGTGGGGAGCCAGAGGTACGAGTTATGCTGCTTATTAATTATTCAGCTGTTCCTCCCATTGACTGTCTGCTGCGTGGTGGTGACTCACTCACTAGCACTCCATTATGAGTATTGTTGTCTGAACATGAAGTATTCAGTGCAGAAGAATGGCAGTATGTTGAAATATGCCATCAGTGAATGAATTATCTTCCCCTTGTTTATGTTTATTTCATTTATTGATGCATAGCTTTTTCAATATTTTTAATAATTAAACTTTTCTGTTTGCTATACACTGCAATAACTTGCAGTATGTATCTGTGTAGGCCCTGTCAGTTTTGTTTGGAAACTGACAACAGTGCAGCCATTTTGATATGCTGAAGGGCAGCGTATGTGAAAAAAAAAAACACAAATGCATTGTTGTTATGTACAGTGAGTTTGGACCAAGCCTTTAATGTAATATTGTAGATGAGAAGAGATTATCTTAAAAGTACAGTGAACTCTGGGCTGGGGCTTTGGGTTCTGCTTTAAATTCTATTGAACGTTCACTTCAGGCCTTGGTTTTTGCCAGGTAGGTGATTAGAATGTTAGTGGTGCAGACAGATGGAGTATTGGTTTTGGACAGTACTCCATGGGTTCAAGGCCAGGAGTCTTCCATGTGTTCTTTATATTGTGCATCAAAACCTGAAAGGCCTTCTAAGCAAGCTAACAACACATTTGCACATCTGGAGAAGTCTAGTATGTCTACACCAAAAGACAGATGGATACAATGGAGTGTATGTTATCCAGAAGGATGAGACCTCCACCTCTCTATATCTTTCTTTCCTCAGCATATCTGCATTCACACACACACACACACACACACACACACACACACACACACACACACACACACACACACACACACACACAC
>JBBPCW010291252.1:0-10397 GCA_037974425.1 Phenacogrammus interruptus
AACCAGGATGACACACGTGTAAACACTCTGGACAGAGTAATTACTGCCCCCACAGGTAAATACACAAAACTACAGATTGGGCTTCAGGCTGGCATTAAACGGCGTCAGTCTAACGCCAGTCGAACGCCTTGCTGACGTCGATCAAGCGTCACTACCCAACGCCACAAAAACGCCTATGGTGTTCAGAGCATGTTCATTTCAAGGCCTTAATCTCAGCGGCTGTGTTTAGCATTCACAGTTCCACTCAAATACAGTAGGGACAGCACCTTTTTCCAGATGCCTCCTACTTGTACCTTCCACAAAGTCATCGGGTCTGAAATTGACACTGCACACCTTTGTCCCTTTTGATGTTCATTATCCATTTTTTCCTAATCTCTTCTTTCACAGGAAAGGACACTACAGTGCTCCGATGCTGCTTTGATTTGTTTTTGACGTCGCAAAAACATTTTCTTCACTAGTTTCTCTTGCAAACCGGAAGCTTTCCTGCCAGTATAAAGTATGAGCGGAAATACATCAGCATTCTCATTGCATAGACCCTATCCAAAGACATGCACTGAATGAGAATGAGTAAATGAATGAATGACCTTCGTCTGAATTCCAGCCCTGCCTTCACAGCTCCTTCTTGCACACCCCACGCAAAGTGTTTGGTATCCATTTTTTTAAATCCATGAATGAAACATGAACTAAACCTCCACACAGATAGGTAACAGGCTTTACAGTGATTTTTGCTTGCTAATCTTTTAGTTAGGGATTTGACACTCTGTAAGATCCTCCTCATAACTCTCATTGGTGGTTTAGTTGTGGTCTTTTAAATTCTTGCAATTCACATTAGAAGGAGGAGTCTGATTTTTTGTTGCACAGATTATATATCTTATTTACTACCGTCAGGCTACAGTGACAGATTTAGCAAATATAAGCAATATTGTTTTTATACAGGTTACGTGTTGCAGCTTTAAGGTTTCCAACTAAACTAAGAAAAACTGCTTTTTCAAATAACCTATGTTTTGGAACTCATATTTCCATCCTTTTACTCATGTAAATGTTCATTTGATTGCAGTGTGACATGGATCTAATACGTATCCAAATCTACAGGCCCACAGCTGGCAGGGACTGATGAAAAAATATAAAGTTTTATGGAATCCTCTCCAACATGCACAGAGAAGCTTTGTTATGACAAGTGTTATGTTTTAGAATACTGAATATGATTATTGCTGCCCCAACAAGCACATCTTCAGTACAACACCTTTTCGAGAGAAGGGGAAATGGCCCAATTAAAAAGCATGAGCTTTACAATACATTAAAAACAAAGTGAAAAAGGAATCAATTCATGCAAATAAAACATGGCAAGTGTACATTTACCAGCACATTTATTGAATGTTTAGAGGAGCTCCACAACACCAAATTTCTTCCCACCCTGGACTGGATTCTCCCCCACGCAACTCACACGTGATAACACAGCAAGTAATGCACTGCACCAATATCTTGGACTTTACACACAGCAGACAGAAAAGAAAAGGCATCTTCGGTGTTCAACACTGCACACTAGACAAAAACCCGCTACAACCCCACACTATGGAGGGAGGAAAATGAGAAGGACAGAAAGACACACAACAGCACTAAGGGGAGGACAAATCTGTCTATAGCCCTTTAATGTTCCTATCTCAAATTTCTAATATTTCTGCTTACCTGAAAGCAAATATTAATTGAGGAAACCATATGACTGGAAACTGAAACGATTGGTGGCTCTCCAACCATGTGGTCAGTGAGCTCAAAATGTATGTGTTATATGCCAGAAGACATTGCTCTAGCACATTCTGGAATTAAGTGACATCATGTGACTGTGGCCGATATCAGCCAAAGCACTGCCAAAAATTTCTACGTAATAAAAATCATGGTTATCCCAGGCTGTTGATTCTCAAACTTCGTACATTTGTTGACATAGAAGGTTAGATGATGCAGTTCAAATTTGGTCCCCTTTGCCCATTGGGGGGCGCTATAGCACATGTTCAAACATGATGATAGTTTTTCGAACAGAAATCATGACAAGTGAGACATAGAAATAAAACAACTGACTTGCATACACCATTGATAGATGTCAACTTTAAAACCCTGGATAAAAGTTTCATAGCTTTCTTTCTTTGTGCAAATTCGCATTATTACTGAGTTGCTAGGTTATGGGAAGCTGGTGAGACTGACACTGTTTCATCTGGCATGATTTTATTTGGGATTTTTAAATATTTGGGATTTTTTAAATATATGATTTATTGTAAATAGTCATCTGATCGATGAATAGTATTGTTTAGTATATATATTTTATTATTGTTTTCACTATTTTTCTCGTGGCTACCATGGCAAGAACAAAGCAGACCACCCGTAAATCCATAATTGGGAAGGATTCGACATACACTCTTAAATGATGCAGATCTATTTTAGCCCACATTGCCCATTGAGGGGCGCTATAACACACAACCAAACATTGCAGTGGTTTTCTGCCCATAACTCATGAACCATGAGACTCACTCACAATTGCTTTTTACTGCTGAAATCTGTCCTCTGTCACAAGTTCAGAAATGTGTATGTGTTTGATTCTACAATAACATGTGCCAAGTGTTGCGAACATTGGCCACTGGGAGGTGCTACAACAGGACATTTTGATTTCTTCTATGTACTTACTATGTACGGTGCAGTTTAAAACATTCAAACTTGTCAGTGTTGTGTTTTGATGGACTGGGCACAAACAGCTTAGACCCCACTCATCACAATTCACGGCTATATTTTATTATTATTACTGAAATGTAACATACCATGCAACAGAAACATACCACGCAACAATGGTGTCTTCTCCTCTCAACAAAATTCATTGAATGCCGATGTGTTAAAATATTGTTTTTAAGGGAGTAATGCTTGTTTTGGGGTTTCTCTGTATTTTTGCACTACACAACAACTTCTGATATTTAACATTTTCTTTTAGGGCTTTCAATAAATCTGTTTTAAAAAGGGACACCTAACACTTATGTTACAAGTAGCAAATTTTGACATTTTCAATTTTAAGCAATAACAAATGTCAGCAATTTCAGCTGAAGTAAATGTTAATAGTGCAACACAGCACTATTTTAGAGTATTTTAGTACAGAAGGTAAGGATCTGAGTTAGCACACTGATTCACCATTAGCTCTTTTATCTAGTGAAAAATGGGTTGTCTTTGTCTGTACACTGACAAGTGAGTATTCATTCTATGATGTTCCAAAATGCAACTGAGAGGTCGTTTAATCAAATATTTTTTATTCATTTACATCTTTACAGAGTATTACATTACCATCTTTACAGAGTAGTGTTAAACCTTATCAATAGCTCGATCACCATACTAGGGTGTGTGATTACTGTGCTTTTTCTGGAAATGTTTCAGTAAGATATTGACACTTCTTGACATATTTATCATTATTAAGCTGACAAACAAATGGGCATAATTGTCTTGTAACTGTGTTTTGACCAAACCGACAAAGACCGTTTATGGTAAAATAAATTTAAATATAAGGAACTACTAATACACTATAACTTTCAATGATTGTAGTGGTGAAGCAGTGTAATTATTTTAGTGTTTTTAATCTTCCTCAGGATCAACCATTTGCACAGTGCCTGGGAAAAAATGGCCTCCCAGCCCTGACCGTTATTTAAGGCAAACAGCATCAGTCAGTGGAGATTGCAGGAGTTTTGGTCAAGGCTGGCAGTAAAATGTCGTCCTGTTGAGCAATTCACTGCTTGAAGGCACAAGTGAACGGAGTCTCTGCTGTTTTGGCAAGGACGTTGTTCGACTGCACAAGTTGTTCCCTGAGCTCTGACCTGCACTAGGTCTTTTTTATCTAAAACAGACAGATTAAAAACCCTTATTAAAGAACAAAACAAAATCCATTGTCATGGACTTAATAAAATACTCATGCTAAGAATTATACCGTGAAAAATAGCCATGCAGTGTGATATCTATTACCTTGTATTGGAGGAGCTGGTATTCAGTACTTGTGCTGGTGAGACGAGTCTATGGTTTGTGGCTGCAATAAAAAAATTAAAATAAAAAAACCTTTAGTATGTGTGTGGTTGTGCACTTGCAGCACAGAGGTGTCAAATGCCTGAAACACTGTCATACATTTACGGCATTTAGCAGACACTAGTCTATGTAGTAGATGTCAGTTCTTTATACCTGTATGCTACATTAAGATCAACACCTTTTAACAAAGATACTGCCAGCTAAGTTAGGCACCTTAACAAATCCTGTCAAAAGCAAAAAAAGGCGTGCTAGCATTTTGTCCTGACCTTGGCAAAACGTGACTGTGGAGCTACATTAAGGCCTGCATTTTTTAGGGCTGCAATTCTTGCTGCAATGTCTGACACCTGTGGAAAAAAATGTAAGACAGCAAACATCAGAGAAAGAATACAGAGATACTGCAGAGATGATCACCATGTCCATGTTTGTGTCATTTATATGGTGATTTTCCCACCAAAAGTGTTTTATCTATGGCACTGCAGGAGCAATACATAGCATGTGAAGGGGCACAGCAAATAAAGAGAACACACCTCCAAGTCAGACTGCTGCACGTGGGCTGCAACTGAGGCCACCTGCTCCTCCAGGTGAGCTAGTTCTCCATCTGAGGTGGCTGCACTGATGCTACATGCACACTCCTCCAACTCGCCCAGTTCAGCCTCGAGCCCAAACACAGCACTCGCTGCCACATAAACCTTATACACAGACACAAAGTGAGTGTGCGCAGTTTTAGGTCCCCATACTGCAAATGAAGCTGCTCAGTCAAGACATCGGATTTGTTTCTTTAGCTTTCCCTTAGCTACAAAGACCTTATGTAACTTAAATATTTTATTTAGGCATGCAGTTTGTGCTTCGATTATGTCTTACTTACATTCTTCTCAGCTCTTGTGCAAAATTAGAGAAGCAAACCTCAGAATCTGATATTTTACAAGCACTCTGATAGCCCTGATATTCTCTAGCAGTTGCTTTGAAATGCATATACAGAAAATTTCAAAATCTAAAAACAAACATATATAAAGCCACCTTCTGTGAATTATCTAGTGTCTGAGAGCGATACTATCTAAGTTTGATTCCTACATTCTCTTCCAGCTGGCTGAGCTGCTCATCTAATCTCTGGCGTTGGGCTGGAGGGAGTGTAGACAGGTTTCGGGATTCCGACTGTCTGAGTCTGTCACACATGGCTCCCTGAATCAGATCTTCAGTGGTGTTCAGAACCTTCAGGACCTCAGTGGTGATACTGCAGAGCGATGAAGCTGTATACTTCTACACAGGCACATACATAGGGTCACACACACAAAGAAGCATAAAACAGTAATTTAGGATAGGTCAGGAATTTCTCTTGATGTAAATGAACACCACAAGACAGTACATGGGCTTACTAAACACAAAAATGTACACATAAGTTAAAGAAGAATTTGAGAAACCAGAAAATAAACGTTTTCATCCGTATGTACAGTGCTGCTCAAAAGTAAAAAAAAAAAATATATATATATATGGTCTTTTTTTTATTGGGGTAAATAATCCAATATTACATATCAGTAAGTGGCAAAAGCATGTGAACCTTTGCTTTCAGTACTTAGTGGCTGTTATTGCTGCACAGACGGGTCACAACAAACATTTCCGCTAACAGTTAATCAGCCCTGCACATCAGCTTTGAGGAATTTTAAGCCCATTACTCTAAACAGAACTGAGTCAACTCACCTCACATGACCTGCTCAATGGCTCCTTCCAACTTTTCTGTTGCTCAGGACTTTGATTTCAACATCATTATGATTCTTTAACCATTCTTTGGTTATAATAATAACAAAGAAACTCATGCTATGGCAGTCCCATATTGTTATTCAGTCCCAATGGCAGTCCCATTTTATTATTCACCTTGGTTTCTTTATTATGGGCCTGCCTATTAAAATTAATGGGAGCATGCGGTCGGCTCGTCAACGCGAGGTGTGCTATTACTTTTATTTGTGTTTTGCATTAAAAAATTATTGGCCAAAAGTATTTGGACAGAGCTGTCATACAAAACTATGTCGACAAACGTATTGGGACACGCACTCACACTAATGCTATACTAATGCTATGCTCATGTCAATGCTAAGTTATGCTATGTTAATGCTATGCTAATGTTAATACTACAATAATGCTATGTCGGAGATGGTTGGTATGGAGTTTGTAGGGTGTTTGTTGTTATTTACCTCGGTTTCTTCATTATTATTTTTTTCTTATTACTCTTCCGTCACAATTAATGTGGCCTGTACTGTGGCCTTGCACCCAGACAACCGATATATCAAAATGTTCAGCTCGTCAGTGCTAGGTGTGAATTTCAAGCAAGTGCTTTACCCACCACTACCCAGCTGTGTAATATTGGATAATTTTCCTCAATAAATAAATGACCAAATATACTAAAGACAACATATACGACTACTACCCAGCTGTGTAATATTGGATCATTTCCCTAAAAAAGCAAACGACCAAATATACACTGAACAAAAATACAAATGCAATACTTTTGTTTTTGCTCCCATTTTTCATGAACTGAACTCATAGATCTGAAACATTTTTACACAAAGCACCTATTACTCTCAAATATTGTTCACAAATCTGTATTGTTTATAAATCTGTGTTAGTAAGCACTTCTCCTTTGCCGAGATATTCTATCCCACCTTACATATCGAGGTGCTGATTAGACAGCATGAATATTGCACAGGTGTGCCTGAGACTGCCCACAATAAAAGGCCACATCTGGTGTGGCCACCATTTGACTCACGCAGTTTAACACATCTCCATCAAATACAATTGATCAGTTTGTTGATTGTGGGCTGTGGAATGTTGGTTCACTCCTTTTTAATAGCTGTGCGAAGTTGTTAAATACGCTGTTGTATACGCCGATCCAGAGCATCCCAAACTTGCTCAATGGGTGGCATGTCAGGTGAGTATGCTCGCCATGCAAGAACTGGGAAGTTTTCAGCTTCCAGGAATTGTGTACAGATCCTTGCAAAAGGGGGCTGTGCATTATAATGCTGCAACATGAGGTGATGGTTGTGGATGAATGGCACAACAATGGGCCTCAGGATCTCGTCACAGTATCTCTGTGCATTCAAAATGCCATCAATAAAATGCACCTGTGTTCGTTGTCCATAACATACAATAATGTGCAAAAGTTTTAAGACACCTATGAAAATTATGCCTAAAAGCTGTTTACTATTGAGCAGTAGTCATAAGTTAGTGTTAAAACATTTACATTACAACAAATACAAACAACATTAACTAGTAAACAGTAAATAATTTCCAGGCCTCTTTCCTCATGGAAGCCCAGTTCTACTTGCAGCTTTATCAAATCCCTGGTTTGGCTCTTTTTACTGCAGTAGATTAAATTAGGTGTGTAGATTATGGAATTTTATTCATTCACCCAATGACTGAAGGCACTTATTCTAACCAGCTAACAAAATATTGACTACATTTTAGAAAAAAGAAACCTTGATACTTTTTACTGCTTGCTTGTTTGCTTGCATTTATGTAATATTCAGCTGTGTGTTTTCTGGCAGAAAGAAACCCACTGCTGATTTAAATGACTTCAAACAATTTGCAGAGGTACCTAAGACTTTTGCACAGCACTGTACACCTGCCCATACCATAACCCTACTGCCACCATGGGCCACTAGATCCACGACGTTGACCTCAAACTACTCACCCACATGATGCCACACACGCAGTTTGCCATCTGCCCTGAACAGTGAAAACCAGGACTCATCCATGAACAGAACCCCTCTCCAATGTGCCAGATGCCATCAAATGTGAGCATTTGTCCACTCAAATCAGTTATGCCGACGAACTGCAGTCAGGTCCAGACCTTGATGAGGACCAGGAGCATGCAGATGAGCTTCCCTGAGACGGTTTCTCACAATTTGTGCAGAAATATGTGCATTGGTTATGCAAACCGATTGTTGTTGCAGCTGTCCGGGTGGCTGGCCTCAGAGGATCATGGAGGTGAACGTGCTGGATGTGGAGGCCCTGGGCTGGTGTGGTTACACATGGTTTGCCGTTGTGAGGCTGGCTGGATGTACTGCCAAATTCTCTGAAACACCTTTGAAGATGGCTTATGGTCGAGAAATAAACATTCATTTCACAGGCAACAGCTCTGGTAAACATGCCAATCGCATGCTCCCTCAAAAATCTGTGGCAGATTGTGCTGTGTGATCAAACTGTACATTTCAGAGTGGCCTTTTACTGTGGGAAGTCTAAGGCACGCCTGTGTAATATTCATGCTGTCTAATCCGTACCTTGATATATCACACCTGTGAGGTGGGATGGATTATCTTGGGTAAGGAGAAGCGCTCACTAACACAGATTCAGACAGATTTGTGAACAATATTTGAGAGTAACGGGTCTTTTGTGTATGTAAAAAAATATTTCAGATCTTTCAAGTTCAGCGTTAGTGTTATATTTGTGTTATATTTTTGTTCAGTATAATAAAGACAATTTTACAACCTGGTTTGTTAAATGGTCTCTTTATTTACTTTTAGGACTCGAGCCACTGGAAGTGCAAAAGCCAGTGTATTTCTTTGTGCCGGTCCCAAGCCCACTTAAATGGGGAAGGTTATGTCAGGAAGGGCACACTAAGTTAAACTTTGCCAAGTCCAAAGCGGACAACCAAAAATTTTCCCACACTGGACCGAGGCTCAGGTTAACAACGACCGCCACCTGCACTATTAGCGGACAGCATTCTAGTGAAAATTGGGTGACTGGCTGAAGAAGAAGCAGGAGGAGAGTGTGAGAGTAGAAGTGATGGTAGGGACTTTGAATGATGGCAGTATGACGAGTAAAGGGAGAGAGCTAACTAATACAGTGGAGAGAGGAGTGGTAAAGATATATTGTGTGAGTAGGAGACCAGATGAAAGGGAAGTAAGGCCAGGTTTATTGGAGAAAGTTTTATAGTGGTGTGGATGGGAGGAGAAATGTGGTCGGTGTTGTTAAGGAACAGTATGTTAGGACTGTTCTGGAGGTGAAGTTAGTAATTGAATGTGTGACGCTGAATGTTATTAGTGCATATGCCCTGCAAGTTTGGGCGTGCGATGGAGGAGAAAGGAAAAATGACGTGTGTTGGATAAAGTAGTGGAGAGCGTACTCAAGGGAGAGAGAGTTGTGATTGTAGTACACGTTAATGGACATGTTGATGAAGGAAACAGAGATGATCAGGAAGTGATGGGTAAGTATGGTGCCAAAGAGAGGAATGCAGAAGGTTATATAATAACCTGAACATGTTTGCTGTTTTTTAGCTTTGCTTTGGAGCCATAAGGATAATGTAGCATTACATGGTTGAGATTTTACGGAATCTCAGTTAGACTATGTATGATATACTGTTATCTGTATAAAAAGTGCACTTAAACCTGCATTAGTGCCTGAAATTTGGTGTGATAATTATGCACCAAATATTTGATCAATTTCAGAGTGTAGAGCCAGAACTTTCTGTAAGTTTCTACTATAAAGGTTTCTTTATTTTTAGATGTACTTATTTCCCCGAGCAAACCCATGAGCTGAGAGGAAATAAAAAATAGCTGAAACCTTAATATTGTTTTATTTATTCAGAGTAACTGTCACGGTTCGGTCAGTGGCCGGTGAGGGCCACTGATTTTCTGTTGGTTTTTTTTAGTGGTTCTGCTTTTTGCTCCGTTTTTCTGTTCTTTGTTCCGGGGACTTTTATTTCGGTTTGGTTTCATGTGTAGTGCTCGTGTCACGTGTTCTTGTGTTTTCAACAGGCTTGTGTTTAGGGTCTGATTATGCTTTGTATTTAAGTTCTGGTTTGTGTCACTTTACCCAGTTCCTGCCTAGCCTGATGCCTGTTTCCGAGTATTCTGGTTCTTGTTTCTTACGGCCGTCGTGCCAGGTTTTGTTTCCTGTTTTTTGTGAATGAAGAAGTATCAGCATGGATCCTTGCCTCTCTGTTTGGTCCATGCCCCGAGGCTATGCAATAACAATTAAGCCCAACTAATGTTTCATCCTGTGGTTTCTTGTTTAAAATTATAGCTACATATTTCTGCTGTCACATTATTTCCATCAAAAAACAGCACTGAAGACGGACTGAAGATAAAGCCCCTTCTCTGCATCGTCCTTTATAGGTTAACACACGATTAAAGCTTCCATTACATAGTTATATTAGCCTTGTCATTAACAAGTAATCTAAGCTATAAATGCATGTTAACCTATAAAAGATGACACAGAGAAGAAAACCAAAGAGGCAAACTTTAGACACCGAATAGCTTAATTGATCGCCTTAATTGGGGGAAAATTATGTACCGTACTTTTCGGACTATAAGCCGCTACTTTTTTCTAAAATTCTGAACCCTGCGGCTTATAGTCCGGTGCGG
>JBBPCW010291261.1:0-10396 GCA_037974425.1 Phenacogrammus interruptus
TTTATTTAGAATTTAAATCGTTTTTTCAGTTTCCTGAAAAATAGCCGTTTTGGACATACGAGGTTTCCGCCCGACAGCAACGATATTGTGTGTGTCAGAGTAACATCCGCATGATTTCCAGGACTCACAGTTTTCCAGCAGAACATTGCCCAGAGCATCACACTGCCTCTAACAGCTGGCCTTACTCACAAAGTGTATCCTGGTACCGTCTCTTCCCCAGATAAGCAACACATGTATCTGATTGTCAACATGATATAACAGAAAACATGATTCATCATACCACCTTCTTCCACTGCTCCATGATTCAGTTGTAATATATTCCTTGACAAGCATTGCTTTCATGAAATAATCAATATTATTTACTTCACCAGTCGATTGTTTTATTGTTGTGGTTTATATGTAATCATTTTTCTTCAACGTTTGATTCACTGCATTAAATTCAATTAAACATATATAAAACACTGTACTTCTTTTGTAATGAAGCGTGCTGTTGGTCAATGTTCATTAACTAATGGTGATATCCGAAATATGCTCCAAAAAGTAATGAAACGTGACATTTTTTAATATAATCTATATCAAGTTGGCAAATGAATGTTTACTGCCCAGATAAACATTACATTTCAATTTCTCATATACTCTTTGCACAATAGTTTATAAGGAAGACTAAGCTTGTGTGTATGCATTTATAATTATTTATATTTCATTTAAGAAAACATGCTTATTTGTAATAAAAACATTCTGAAAGCAAGGAATCCCCCAATTTTGGATGGGTAGAGTATGTATGTGTGGTGGATTACTGAAGAGAGTCCCAGAGCACCATGGTATGTGTGAATGATATATGGCACGGTTAACAGTGATTGAGTGGAGGGGGGCCAGCCTAATAGACCCAGTGCTGCGCAAACGGTATGTGGTGTGATTTTTTCTCCTTGATACAACCAGAGAGTACCTGAATCCTGTTGATATGAGATTATCATCAAATCAAATCAGACTTGCTCTAGAACAGGCATATAGTGCACAGAATAGTCTGTACTTGCTAAACTACCTAGGACCTGACTGATATGAACATAACCCACTGCTAGAGTTTATCCTTAACGGTCTCTTGAAGTTAGGGCAATTGCTCAGACTGCTGTACTTACATTTTAAACAACACTTTTTAAGGGTATTAAACATTTATACACTGGAGTAATTCCATACACACTAACAGAAAGAGATGAGAGTGTTTACCAGTGATGCCACAGTCATCCACAACTGGGACTGATACAACAGTATAATTATAAAATAAATCCATTTATGTGTTTAAGACACAGTTGTTTAAAACACACTGTAACACACAGTACTGTGCAAAAAACTGCATTGCTGTCACAGAGTTCATGGGCTCATATCGGGTTCCCATTCCAGTCCTTGTTTTTGTTCTTGCACAGCCTTAATATCGACACATCTGAATCGGGCTATTATGGTGTTCAGAGTGCTGACTGTCTGGGTGACATTTGTTGCAGATGTAACAGAATACAAATACAGTATTTATCTCTAGCTTTAATGACATCTTCTTGCTCGAGTGCTACTATATTTGGCCTGAAGTTGAGCTGAGAGCAGCAACCTGCACCTGGGACATCCACACTGACCACACATCAATAACAGCTAAGGTGAGGGGAGAAAGCGCTGTGTGTCAAAATGTCAATTTTCTGTGCAGTAAGTACTTCATATTTTAATAAACAGGCTTAGTGAGTTGCATAACCAGCTGCAGAAACATGACTGCACTGCACATGGCAGTCTAATATAACCACTGCCTCAGGAGGTCAATGAAATACAGTGTACTATTGAACAAGGTATGTGAGAAATTAAAGACGACCTCAAATCACTGCACAGTACTAAAGAGACTAGGATGAACCATGTTCTGTGATAAGAAATATAAACTGAGTTCTTTAACGATTACTAGCATGCTGAAAACAGATGGTCTATCAGACTATCAATGTTTGTGATAAATACAAAAATATTTATAAATCATTCCTCACTCTTACCTCAATGAAACTATTTTCCAATGAGCCACTACCCACATTAGATAAACCTATTTTGTATCTTTTTGCCTATTATAGCCTCTACTTTGTCCACACAATAACACACTACTACCAAGTCGCTGTTGCGCTATAAAAATAATATCTGCTCAGTGGTGGTCCCATATGGGTCCGGATCATTGATGGCTGGAGTAACGAATTGCAGAGAAACAAACTGACTACAGTCTGTAATTGTAAACTACAAAACACACCAATATGGAACGTGGAGCTGATATAGAATCAACAGTAAGTACAGAAACCAGTATACATGCACACGTAATAATCAATTCCAAGAATCTGCTGGCATTAAGAGAACACAGTAATGACTACTGGTATTAGTATATTATATTTTCCCAATTGTAACCAACCACATAAATCATGAATCACATAAGAGTGGAACCCAAGCATGAAGAGAAAAGTTGAGAGTTTGAAAGTTTTCTGATTCAGCATCGAAATCTACGCCCCAGTGAATAAAGGCAACCTGTCTCACACACATACACATACACACACACACAAACTTACACACAGTTAAACAACTCAGTAAAGTTTGCTGTTTAGTTTAACAGAAAAATGACATAAAATATAAAAGATAAGTAAGATGTAAGTGATGCCTTCATTAGGGTTGTCACAATTAACTGATTAAACTCAATGGTCACACTTAGTCTTACCTGCGTGGTACATAATAAAAAAACTCAACTGAATACAAAAAACAGTGACAGGGTTAGCTTTTAGATGGAAGTTGAGGTAAAGTTTAGGCCTATGGTTAGGTTCAACAGAATCAATTACATTTAATGTAAAATTCAGTTGTGTTTAATAGACAGTTACATGCCAGGGTGAACATATACCAGGCATTTTCAGTGAACTGTCAAAATAAAGTGTTACAAACTCATTTTCCTGCAGTGAGTAGTTGGCAGACAGCATGGTAATAGTGAATATTTTCCCTTACTGCTCTTTCTTACAGTAAGAAACTGTTGAGTGGTTTTAGCACTAGTCTTAATACTTGCCCTTTCATTGGTAAACACTAATGCTAGTCTCAGCAGACTCAAAAGACCACAAAACGTCATAAACTATCATTGCAAAAAGGCAGCATTTACATTTTCCATAACTGGAAAAACTGGAATGTAAAAGTTTGGCGAATCACAGAGTAACAGGCAGCTAACGCAGGCTCAGAAATTGAGGGTTTTGAGTCCCAAAAACAACATCAAAGCATAGCATGAGCTATAGAGCATGTATAGTTATCCATCTGGCTTTATATGTCAGTCCTAAGTTGTATACCCTGCATGGGACTGTTAAAGATTTAGGGCCCTGATAGAAGATGGCCAGTCTTCCAAAAATGATACAGTACTTATGACTGTGAAGAGACACAGAGACGACAACAATATTTTATATAGAGCCTAAATAAAACGAAATAAAAATCATAAGTAATAATAACATAAGTAATATTGATATTGCACATGTAAGGGTATTGCACATAAGATATTGCACATAATGAAGTGATTCAGTACCCAAAGACCTAAAGCCTAAAACATACAGAATGCTGCTAAAGAAAATTTGACCAAGTTCAAAAAAACTTCTATATCAAAGTTAGGATGCATGTTTCTGAGGTACGAACTAATACTTAGGGAGGATATTCAATTAGAAAGTGAGCAATATTTACATATTTTCCTGCAAAATAAATAGCCCTTCAAATGAGTGCATGCTCCACTTTCTTCCAGAAAGCTTCAAGAAAGAAAAATGCAAATAAATGCTGGAGATCATGGAGCACAGAGTAGGGCAAACGATGCAGTGTTGCCAGAACTGTGATCCAAACTGAATCCTGTAGTACATCACAGACCAGTGAGGTGACAACAGTGAAAACAGCACTCAGATCAGATTAAAGGCCAAAGGAGGACAAAAAGGAAGGGTAGGATACTGCTCACAGAGTTTTAACAGAAGTGAATCCTCAGTGTCATGAGACATTTCCCCACTGATAACACATGGCAACAGCTCTTTGATCCAGAGCACTGAACTTTGCTTTTTTTGCTGCCCCAAATATAACAAGACTGCAGGCCTTAGATCAACAGAAGCTGCAAATGCAGCTAAACTTACAAACTCTAAGGATCTGAGAAAGACTGTAATGGACATAAAATGACCATTTGTCATACACACCACAGCACAAAGCATGAACAGCACAAAATTATTTCTTTGCATATAGCCCATTCACCAAGTGAAGCCAGCTACTCAGCACCTGGGAAGCAGTGAGTGGGGATGGTACCTTGATCAAGGGTACCTAATGAGTGCCCCTGGCAGTACAGGAATTCAAACTCCACATCAAAAACTAACATCAAGTCAAAAAAAATATTAAAAAGTTTCTTCAGTGTAGTTGTGTTATAATTTGGTCATCCAGAGTAGTATTATGTCACGATCACCTAAACCAACATGTAAATAGTGAATAGGAGAGCCTCACTTAATGTCTATAATTCTAATGTCTATAATTGATTGTATTTTGTTGTATGAAAAGATGTATCCAACTAGAATTTTGTGAAGGTTACCTACTCTTGACCACTTGAAGATCAAAAAGTAGGGAGTGATATAGTTAAGAGAGATGGTTCTTGAAAAATGTGCAGAAATTTACAGCAGATCCAAGTACATTTGACAGATAAAAACAAGGCCTGGGAAAGTGCTACCAAAAACCACACAGCAAAACCAGAGACAAATTTCTTCACTTTAGTGTTATCGCACGGAACACCTGGTATTTGCATAAGGCACATTCACGAATAAAAATGGCAAAACTAATAATTTAACAAAGCTCATCCTGATATATTTTTCAAACAGCCTCAAAACGCGGGAAATGCGTTGTTTTCGTTGCCACAGTAACGGAATGAGCTAACACGGCTATGCTAACAAGACACTAGCTTTCATTTATTACACCTATATTGGGTTGTCCCGATCTTCTGCAAGCTGATTGGCTAGAATGATTCTTCCTGCGTTTGATTATTGGCTGCCTGGTTGCCAGTACGAACAAATAACCAATCCTGATCAAGTATGTCGCAAGAGGCTGGACCTTAGCGATCCAGCCGTTGTGTGGAAGGCGGAACATGTCGGAATACGAGTGGGTTTAAAAATTAACGCCCCTTTAATCACCAGGCGCTGCTACTGTCCTGACCACAAACTGACCTGTTCCAGACTCTTAAAGAGTCATAAAGAAGTTGCAGTCTGCCACATTCCTCCCACATCACATCTGAAATTAAAGTTCAAACCCCAAGCTTGCTAATGTTACTGTGATATGTTTTAAACTCTAAAGAGCAACTTAAATTGTTTTTGGAGTCTAGACACCGTGGTTTGTAAACTAGTCATTTATTGTAATCAGAAAACTGCAAACTGAATTAGTCATAAAATGTCTGTAAATTGTATTGTAAACTGTAACTGTTAAGCTATAAACAGAAGTGTAACTCGTTGCTAGGAAACTTAACACCCGTCCGCGTGCAACAATGTATCTCAACAAAAACAAACACCTAAAGTGCGTGTGTTGTTAGACCCTCACCTTGTTGGACACACTTGAGGCGGACGGGGTCTTTGCAGTGTCTAACCACAGCCAGCACGTCTCGGACGGTCAGTCCACTCACGGGAGTGTCGTTCACCTCCAGTAGCAACTCGTCCTGGACCAGCGGGCAGCCGTGGAGGTCCATCAGGGGAAACTCTCCCACCTCCGCGCCCCCTTTCACGCTGAACCCGAGCTGTCCCTCTCCGTCCCGGCTTAGGACGACCTCATGGACCCTGCTGGTCCAGTGGCTCTTCTTCTTCTTCAGGCTTTTTGACATTTTGGATCACAGCGGAACCTCCGGGAGACAAATTCCTCCGGGTAAGTCTAAGACCAAGCAGAAGTCTGGACTGTCCATTGTCCAGAAGACGATTTTTCAAACTGAGTTACTGTAAACTAAAGTGTTGGTGGGTGAGCGAGAAAAAACTCTCCAAACAGTTGCAGACAACTGAGCCGGATGTGATGTCTGGCTGGAGGAGGAGAAGAGGAGAGAGGAGTAGAGGAGAAGAGGAGAGACGGAGGGAGGGAGGGAGGAAGAGAGAAAAGAAAAGAAAAGTAGCGGAACTTCCATCACACCATCGCCACTGGGAGCGTTTCGTCTCAGCCTTCAGGGTTGCCAGAGTGGACCAAGGGTTGCCAGGTTGACTGTTTCTTAAAAACCCTGACATTTCACTGCAAAAGTGTTGTGTTTATAAATGTGTGAATTTGATTTAAAAAAAGAAAAATTGTTCAAGGACAAAATGTGCAAACTAGACTCCACAAAAAAGTGGATTTAAAAGGTGCAGCTGACAAATACATAAAAACCATTACAGCACAGTTTATGTTTTAGATAATCCCATCTAAAATGCTAGGTTAAATGACGTAATGCATCTATGAAAAAATAATATCTGACACAGAATGATCCCTGCATTTGTATTTCCATGACATATTATTATACTTTGCATATACTTGGGAATAACATAATAAAGTGGACAGTTAATATAAAACCATAGGTTTAGTGATATTAGTTAAAAAAAAAAAAACTGCAGCTCAAATGATGTATCTACCACACATAAGAAAAAAAAGGCTTTTACTCAACCCTAATGTGTGTAAAAAGATGCAAACTGGGTGTGAATGCACACACTCTGGCAACCCTGCTTTTCTTGACAAACCCCTGCAGTGGAAACTGTTCATCAGTCCAACAGTACAGTACTGTCCTATAAAACAAAAAGAATCACTACTGTAATCTGACTGGTAACCTTTACTCACTTTAGAGAAAAAAAAGTTAAATCATGTATTAAGCCATCAATCTGAAGCCGCCAATCTGAATAAATCAACTGCTATTTCTAACACATTTTTTAGATTTAAAAACTGGCACACTTAGGTGATTTTTTTCATCGTCTTGGTGTATTCACATCACACACGGTCAATTTAATTTACCTGATCAAATATGTACATTATACTACTACATCAATACAGTACATCTTTGTACCTCTGACAACAACTGGTCTGATGTATATTTTGTTTAATATATATATTTATATATATATATATATATATATATATATTTATTTATTTATTTATTTTATTTATTTTTTTTTTTAGTGTGGAAAGGAGGTACATATTTGAGTCATGTACATTCAGTGTATGACTTGTTTCAGTTTAATGGTAACATAGACTTTACACACCACCACACAATATGCATGTATAGCAACTATAGCTTTGGTTTCCAACCAAACAGCACAAGTCAATTTTCTGAATCTCTCTTGGAATGCCAATAATGAAATGATGGAGACTACAGAATGAGATTGTGGGCTAGACTGGAGTAACAGGAGACAAGTGGATAAGTGGTTAATCCCAGTATCAGTGTGGATTCAGAGATTATTAGGAGGAAAACCAAGCACTGGCTGAGCTACAGCAGTATTAAAGAATGGATTAAGCAATCTATATTACAAACACAATAAGTTTGTAAGATATCTCATTTACCCCTTTTCCACTACACTGGTGCTGGTGCCAGGAGCTGGTTCTGGTGCTCGGCTGGTTCTGGAGTATCGGCCCGCATTTACACTAGACATGAGCTCAGCGGGAGCCACATGTCCGAACTCAGTTCCTGCTTGCTGGTTATTCTCCAAACTTTGAGAATTTATTTCAGTATCCAAATGCAGCTTATGCAGCATGTTATTACCGTTGAAAGAGATCAACATAGACATGATGCATGGAACTGAATTTCCTCATAAAAAATATATTGTTGCCTAAGGTAACATAAAGGATATTGGGTTGCTGCAAACACGATGCATTGAATGTACTTGAATCAAAAGCATATACTGTATTTATATAGAAATAATGCATTTAATTCAACATTCAGTACATCGCTTTTTGTGAATGTGTTCATACATAATCTATAGTAGCCATCACTGGCTCTTCATCAGTGGTCAGTGGGCTTGACTGGATCTTTTTCAAATCAAGTCAAGTCAAGTCAAGATGACTTTTACTGTTATCCGTCCACATGCACAGTATAGGTATTTTGGGTTTTGGACCACTTTCACCCTAGCAAACTGACACTGACATATGCAAGAACCCAAGGAACATGGCTCATACCAGTGCACACTATAATATCAGAGTCCTTGCTATAACGAGAACAGTCCACCACTCAAATAACACCTGGTCAACAGAGGTCCTGTGGTAAGAGCAATGATGAATGGGGTAGAAAAGGGCTGATAAATGGTGCAGCAATAGATGAGCTACAGCCTACAATTGTTTACATCCTGTATAAGGTAGGCATTTCCATAAAATGGCTAGGGAGTCAAGTTATAAGGTTGGGGTTTCTACAAAGGGTCAGTGTGTGTGGTTATAGAGTAGGTGTTTCAAATGACCTGCCAACAACATCTAATGTTGCACCTAATACACTGAGCAGCACCAATGACAGAGCAAAATAAGGTCCTCTGTGCTAATGACGCCAGGGACTTAGACGAATGGCACTGCATGACTCATTATTTATTTATGATGCAAATCACTGTTGATGACTGAGTGGAAAAACACAACAAAATATTTTCACTTTAATTGCAGCTCTGGTGCTGAGCTTTTTCAAGACTGTGATTTTTAGCAGATTAGATAATAGCACAAAACATCCAGTTCAACCTTCAGTCGAAACAATCTTATAACGAGCGCAAATGAGTTTTAAGTTATTCATCATACGTTAATCCATCTTCAAACAAACAGCACGCTTTCATGTCTGTGCCGCATCTTCCAACACACTTCCCCTGAGTCACATTAGAAATATTAGCTTCATCTGTAGCTCCATACTGGGGATAGAACTTTTCTCTTATCTCTCTTTTGTAGTAGAGCCAAACACTCAACTTCCTTTGCCGATTCCTTCATGCTGAATAATTCTCTTTTCAATCTGGATGAGTTATGCTGTTTATGCATGCACAAATTGCATGGTGTACCATGTTGATAATGATGTGCACATATACACAGTGCATTCCAGACTTATTTGACAAGTATCACCACTATCATCATTATCATCCGTCTTGATTTTTGCAGCACCTAGGCATCTACTGGTTGCATCATACCAAGAGCCCACCAAATTCCTGGAGTGGATATTGTCCAATAGTGCCTCACCCAGCAGCTGATTTTTCTGGAGATTTAGTCGAGCGATTCTAAGACTGTTATTGTATTTGTTTAACCAGATGGCGGTTGTGTCCTTGCTGTTGTAACATAATTTGCACTTACTAACCGTGCCTATCTTGAGGATGTTCTTCTAAGGGTAGTATTTGCTGAGTGCTTGATCTTCAGGTTGCCATGACGAGACCCTCTGTCTTGCCCTTCAATTCCCAGCTACGCACATTTTCCTGGAGCCTACTAAACAGATGTAAAGTAAATACAAAATCTAGATCACATTTACACCTAAATGTGTTTCTTGTAATCCTAAACATTACAGCTGTGCTATAAACGATTGTAAGCTGCTCTGTGTGTTCTAAGAGATTCTTCAGCAGGCAAGGGAGGTGTTTTGTGAAGCCGTCAGGAATTTTTATGTTGTGGTAGGAGGTTTTAAATAAGCTGAGGAATTCCCTGAGAAAGGCAGAAAAGGCACTGAGGAGTGGACCGCCTTTAAGATGAAAAGCAAACACAATCATACAGAGCCAGCATCGGGGGAGAAAGGGGCACTTCCATAAGCTTAGAGAGCGACAGACAAAGTTCAAGAACATGTCAAACACTGCTGAATGGCATTTCAGTCTGGGACAAAATCATATTAGTAATGCACGCTCAGCGTCCACTTTATCAGAACCCTCTCCCTTGTAATGTTACTTTGCTGGTGTACAGGAACCGAAACCCATTTTGTTTAGGATTTGTTGTTTGCTGTGCCTATTTCCAGTGCCACACATACACTTATATGCCTCTGTCATGTCAGTGTCACTGCCGTGCTTAGAATGGACCACCAGCAAAATGATATCAGTTCAACAGCAGAAACTAGTCAGTTTAGGACTAGTGCTGAATTGGGTTGCGGGATGTTGATAAATTGTGTCGCAACAGACTACAGTCTGTAAATGTACTCGTATTTAGTAGACCTAAAAAGGTAAGTTGAGCTCATAAAGTGGCCAGGTAAGGTAGTAATTTCTGAAAAAAGTGGCCATTGAGTATACAGTCTTAAAGATGGTGACCACAAGCCCATTATAGTTGTTTACTTCTTTGAAGATTGCAGTATAAGGACTGATAATGGGTATTGTGTCCTCATCCAAAACACCTAGAAATTAAATATTCCAGTTTCTTGTGTGTGTGTGTGTGTGTGTGTGTGTGTGTGTGTGTGTGTGTGTGTGTGTGTGTGAAAGAGAGAGAGAGAGAGAGA
>JBBPCW010291300.1:0-10394 GCA_037974425.1 Phenacogrammus interruptus
GGACCTGAACTGTTTGAATTTCAATTAAATAAAGCTTGAAACATTGGGGTGTTCTAAAACTTTTGACCGGTAGTGTAACTAAATCCCCAATTTTAGATTGATTTACACTGTTTATACTTTTTGAAATCAGGTTTTGCTGAAGAGAAGAAATCCACTTTAACTCAGCCTTGGATTCACTTACTTACTTTTTCTCTTCTAACCAATAACTTCAGCTTCAAACTCCACTGACCAGAAGGAGAGTGACCATCGCCATGAGGGGCAGGAAGAGTGCCAGATGAGAAAATGGCTGAGAAAATAGTGAAAAATGTGAGATACTAAAAACAAAATGAGAGGCAGCACGATGGTGGGCAGCAGCAGGGCAGATGAAAAATGACCGTGTGTCTGTTATCACAAATCTGTCCTGCAGAAAAGTATTAAAATTTGCTTTTGATGAGAGAGGTGGATTCGGTGGCTGGTTTTGGGCCAGTAAAACAGTGTACAGGGCAGTGCACCGTGATATTTTTTAACCTCCAGATAAGTGATCCTCCATTTATCTCCTTTCAGTTCAGCTTATTGATATTGCATTTGTAAACACAGGCTAGGAAATGGCTGGGTTATTTTATTATAAGCTGTTTCTTCAAGCATCAAAATGCCTTTTTTGTCTGATATAGCGAAAGATACTAAAGACAAAAATGCTGTTTTTCAGACATGTGACAGCTCGCAGCTATAAGAGCCTTCTATAATTATCATAATGCCAAAACCCAACAGGAATGTGTTCATGAAGTATGCTATGAGTTAATTAAGCTCAGCTTGTATTTTCCAGACGTTGGCAACTTTAATGAAGATTTAGCTCCATACCCTGAGTAACACAGCAGTCTAGACCAATAAGAATCCTTAGACACAACTCTTAATGCTACATTAATCAATGTCCGTGACATGTAAAAACAATGTAAGTTGCTTTGGATGAAAGCATCTGCCAAATGATTTAAATGCAAGGTCCATCCTTATTATTATATTATTCTATTACTATTATTCTTTAAAAGTCGTTGTTTAAATCAGAGGTGCCCAACCAGCAGGCCGTGGACCGGTATTGTTTTGGGAGTCATTTGGTACTGGGGCCAGAATTAAAATGTTTTATTGATTATTAGTCTGAAAGATCTTTTATTTTGAAGTAAAAGTAGCTTGTCTTTATCTCATGATACGGTACATCAAAAATTGAGCCCACAAGTTAAAAATGAGTAAAAAACAAACGCACTTTGTTTTTAGTTTTCATTCAGCACCAAACCACTTGAACATCCCACTTGTACATTGTACATATGTAAATCTGCCAGATTGTTGCTTCACTTATAACTTTAATTTAGTTTTCATATTTTACATTTAACTTGTGTTCCTTGTTTAAGTTGTTTTACTCTTTGTTTTTAAATGTAAAATTTGTACATATATTATAATGTTGCAAAGTCATAAAAAATGATCGTTTTGTATACATTTCACTGCATGCTGTACTTGTGTAACTATGCATGTGACAAATAAAGAATCTTGAATCTCTTGAATCTTAAAAAATCATAGCTTCTAGAACCACTGCATTTATTCACTGCATCCCCCGGTGTGGGAACGCTGTGTGCGTTTGGCTGCCGCTCCATGCTGGGTTGTGTGTTTGTGTGTCTTTAATCGTGTCTTTAATCGTCCCGTGGCAACTTGGACACTCAAGGCAACATGGACACTCAAGGCAACATGGACTTACCTGCTGTTCGGCCGGTGTGTGTGCTGTGGACGCTGGTGGTGGGCCCTTGTGCCCTGGCCCTGTGGCTGCTGGACGGGCTGTGGGTGTGCTTGGGGTGCTTGGTGGGCGCCTCCGTCTCGAGTCTGGGGTTTGTGGTTGCTGTCGTTCGCGCGGGGTTTTCCGGCGCCCGCGCTGCTGCGTCGTTCGGAGGGGATTCTCGGCGGCTGGTCCGTGCGTGCTGACTGGCGCCTGGACTCGGTCGAGGTGGAGCGTGTTCCGGAGCGCTGCTGTTCGTCACTTGTTGACAGTGAGGGTCGGCCACTGTGTTTGCTCCGTTGGCAGGACGAGAGCACCGCCTCGGCTCATGGCAACTTAGACACCACTCAAGGCAACGTGGACTGGCCTGCTGTTCGGCCGGTGTGCGGTTCCCTGGCACCGCCTCAGCTCTGGTACTCACTGCCCCTGTGTCTCTACTATCCACTGTTTTCTTCTCATAAATCCTTCTATGAAATGTATCTTACCATCAATGTTGTATTCTGTCGTTTTGTGAATGTTTTTTGTATTTTTGTATTTTGACATGGCGTGCAACAGCAGCCAAATGTTTTCTGTCCAGGCAAATGACTGTCTATTTATGTATATTTTGTTTCTTGACTGTTTATTGTGCAGTGTCCTTGAGCTCTGGAAAGGCGCTATATAAAATAAACTTAATAATAATAATAATAATAATAATAATAATAATAATATTATTCATTTTTACATGTTCACTATTCAGAAGGATTTCACAGAAGGATTTCCTAAAACTTTCTGTCACGGGGGGCCGGGTGGACCGGCTCCTGTGATTTACCTCTGGGAAAACAGGCAGGCAGGCATCCATGATCTCAGGCTCTTTATTAACGTGAAACATGAAACAGAAAAGAAACCTGGCTCAAGGGCCGATACAAACATGAAAACAGATAAACGAGGCTGGGAACATAAATGAGGCGAGGGACCGATGTCTGCGGTCCACACAGACAGAACTTAAATACATGACATAATGAGTGCACAAATACAAGACAGCTGAAAAACACAAAACAAATCCGAATATCAAAATAAAAGTCCCAAAAACCATAACAAAACAAAACCAAAACAGTGACCCCTAATGACCACTGGCCGAGCCGTGACGCATCCATCATATTTGAAATAATTTCCGTAATATAATCCTTTCCGTTTAATGTATTTTACTATGAAATAAGCATTTGAATCCTATTATCATCCAAAAGCTCACATTTTAAGAAGCATATTGAAGTTGATGCATATCTAAATGTAACTTCCAATTGAAAACAGTTGAAAACAATTACAATATCAGCATCAGTCATCAATATCAGTAATTAACTTGCATTGTGATATTTTTTATCTGTTTATTTTTCCAGAGTGTCTTGCCGTAGGTAAAGAAATGGCTTTAGCCTGGCCTTGTTAAACCATCTTATGGGCTGCATGTGAATTAATGGCCATGGTGCTGCTAGGCTCAGCAGGACACTGTGAAATTCATATTGCATTAAATTTCCTCCTGTGACACGAAATGACTGGAATTATGCAGATTATTTCAGGCACTTTACAGATTAAGTTAGACGTATGAGCTCAGTTACTTTGCTGATTCTACCAGCGAGCACCGCAGACCCAAATCAGCAGTCTGGTCATTTCTGTGTATCTTCAGTAAAACAGGCTGAGTGAGTTGTGCATCAGACGCCGTTCAGTAAGGAGGATGTGACTGAAAGTTTTGCGTGAAGAGATTCGACAGAAGTTTTTGTCATGCGTCTCTTTCCACTTGCCTCTTAATTAGGAGAAGCATAAGGACGGAATGCAGATAAAGAAAAGAAGCATCTGCACAAGGATACATCTGTCAGTCTAATAAAGAATAATAAATAAACAAATAGAATAGTCACATTGTGAAACAGCTAGAAACAGGTCTGATATTTCATCATATTTAGCGAATTTGACAAACATCAGTATCACATATACAGCTCCAGAAAAAAATACTTTTAAAATTTTTTAAATCAGCATCTCTGAGTATGACAACAATTCCATGTCTGTTAAATTCCTACACAAGCACCTCATTCTGCTTTGTGAGGAACTAACTAGTGATAATCTGAATCACATCTTATTTAATGAGGAAAATTATGAAAAACACTGCTGTAATAAACACTCTCTTCTCACAATGAAGTTCATCAAAGGTAATTATTGCCATTTTGTTCAAGAGTGAACGAGAAATTATTATTTTTTGAATTATTTAAGTTCTGTGAACACTGCATTATTTCTCTTATTTTGATTTGATATTAATTATGCTTCAAGGAACAATATTTTTATTTGGAAATTAGAAGAAATATTGTTAGTAGTTCTGAAAAACTAAGACAAAGCTGTTCAGTTCAATACCAGCACCTATCAAAGATAAGACCTGAGAAACTGAACATTTTTGCAGTGGTCTCTAATTTTTTGCCAACCTGTCACATATTTCATTTATCATAACCAACTTTTCTGTCATATACAGCCATTTATTATTACACACATATGTGTAAGATGATATGTCCCAAAAATGTGGTAACAGCTGCTCATCCAGTGTCTCTTGGGAAATCACAGGTATTTAGTGAGAACTTTAACTAAAGGTCAGGGGAATCAACATGGCCGCTGGCCAGACCGTGACAAACGTAAATCCAGTGTGTACTCACAGCTTTATTAACAGCATTTTCATAACAACGAGACAATATAACACGGGTAACATCCACAGGTTTTTTTCTGTGCAGCCCGCAGACCGGTAACACATGACCCACGGCCCGGTACCGGTCCACAGCCCGGGGTTGGGGACCACTGTAATAAAAGACCACTATAACAGAAGCAGCTCTGACAGTTCGCTGGTTCGAATCCATGGGATGAAGACCATGAAACTTTGGGGAGAGAATAGCATGGCTGATGTGTCAAAAACACTGTTACCAGACTGAGATACACTGGAACATTAAAGCTCATAGGAAAAGTACCTTTAGGCTGCTCCAAAATGTTCTGTTCTGTTGGGAATACTTTTCTGTGAGATCATACAAACAGTGTACATGTAACTGGATGTGAAGTAGCTCAATTCCCTTGTTAGATGGGCTGTGTAAATATGTTTAAATAGTGTCCATGGCTGAAAAATATGTCATGGTTAAGAAAGGCCTATTTTACAAGTACATGCTCCACAATTTTTGAGCAACATATTAAATCCAGCATATAGACAGTAACTGTGTATTACAATATGGACACTTGGGCTCTCTGTACAGGATGTGTGCTTATTGTCACTTGGAAAATCAACAAAACACTTAATTTGACCATCTAAATAAACATTATAGGTCAAAGTATTTTGCTGAAGTCCATATATTGTCATAAATTATAAAAGATCTCTGATTATTATATATATTTCTATTACTTGATATTTTTACTAAATACATTTGAACCTACAGCTGTGCGACTGTACATTACCATCAAGCTCATTAACCCACGGTCTAGATGTTTTGCCATAAAATCGTTCAGTAATGTATGCATGCATGTCCAAATCTGGAGAAAAACATCACATCTCCTTCTCATTTGATTTCAGTCTTCTGAACCAGACGCAGAAAATCGAACAGGAACCTTTCTTTTCTGCTTCTTGCCTGGTTTCCACATCTCTGCTGTGACTTTGCCTTTCATTTCTTGCATTTCTGAGGAAAAGCGAGCGTAGGAGCAATGAAATCAGCAGCATGCTGCACAGTAATTTGAGCTCGGTAAAAAAAAAAAACAGTCTTTGAGCTCAGCTATGAAAGGGGTGATGTCGCTAATTAATCTGCCACATCAGATTAACGAAGGCCACAAGGTTGATTATAAAGTGTTTATACCTTGATAAATGCATACAGCTCTTCTTCCCAGACCCCCTGTTATTTTTTACTTCCATGATGAGACACTCACCAATATTTCTTGAGGAAATAAAAGACCCATTTCTGACCTGTCAGGAGGTCAGAAAGATGCAGGCCTCCACTGCTGCTTCCTCTTCCATGACTGGAATTTGGTGAGGTTCGTTTTCAGCCTGAAACAATATTTCGCATGTGGTTACAGCCGACTGGTGGCGAGGAATGAAAGATTCCTCATTTATTTATGTCAATTTGGCACGCTTCCAGCCTCAGCAGATGATTTCATTTGTCCGGGCTGATTCCCTGATTTATTATTATTATTACATCCTGCCTGTTGTTGGGTGTGCATTTGAAATGAGCCCATGCCCTCTTTGAAGTTTATAGGCCATGCCAGGATAAATGGCTGAAGTTTGTGCTCCTCATGCTAACTGGCTAAAGTGTGCGCATCGAATCTCATAAAATCTTGTCGCGGGAAGGTTTCTGTACAATGGCCCATTTTAACAGCTGGTGGAGAGATATGTCCTATTTGGACAGGATTAGTTTTCACGGGGTGGTGGGATAATATAATTATAACTGGCATCTCTCTGAGATTTCAGAGAGTCTGAATCTGCCACATCAGTTCTTTTTACAGACTATGCACAAAGATGTTAAGTTATGAAAGATCCTGTAGAAATAGCTCCAGGTTTTATAAACCCTAGTGAAAATCTGTATTGATAATAAGGTCTTTCTTAATTATTGAGGTGTTTGAAGAAAGTGTTTGCCTATCTTCTCTGAAGCTCAAACCAAGTGTCTTGACCCACTTCTGGAGTTTGATTCCAATGAGGACACGTGTCAGTCTTTTTCTTTAAAAGCTCCACATAGTGATTCAGTTCTGTCCTTGAGACCAAAGGCTTTTCTATAATGAGAAGCTCGACATTTGAAAGACTTATTTAAGACGTTATTTGAAGCTTAACTGAACCTGATGGGTTTACTTTAAAACCATGCAATGCCTGCAGCTAACGAGACTAAACTGAAAGACTTCAGAAACGACTTGAACCCCAGAGACTCGAGATATGGTTCACTCTCTGCAACTCTGCACATCAGAACATGTGAAATGTGAGGTCTTGATTCTGTATGGCGATACTGAACGATTCACAAATTCACAAATCAGTGACAATAACAACCCACTGCACTCGCTTAAGACAGATAAGCAGATGGTTAGAGGAAAGAAAATTGTAACAAATCCCTTAATGAAAAAGGTAAGGCTTCTAACAGATCTGTAGGGTAGGGAACAAACCACCAAAACTCTTGAATCTGGAGGTGAAAAAGATACAGACCTCCACTGCTGCTTCCTCTCCCATGACTGGAATTTGGTGAGGTACGTTTCCAGCCTGAAACAATATTTTGCATGTGATAATAATGACAATAACCACCAAAAACCACCAAAAATCTGTCTCTTTTCCTGCTCTGCCCAGGAAGGATGGGCTCCAGGATGGCACACCTGATCCACAGATACCCGAAGAGAATAGACACCAAAAACCCCACCTAATTCACACAACAGGTAGAGCACTCTAACACCAGTACGTAGCATGAATTACTAGCGCTACAAGAATTCAATAACATTACTTACATGTAAGGGGAACAATTCTTGTTCAACATATAGGTTTTCAGATATGTCTGCCGTGGAACTTGCTGCTGCTGGTAGCCTAGCCTATCTTCCCATGCTTCTTATATATCTCTGGGGAGAAGCCCGTAACTGCACCCTGCTGTTACATTCCCCTCCCTTCAGAAGAGGGTGTGACCACCCCATAAAACGCTTTCAGGTTCACCATATGAACTGTAATTTGCCCTTTATGGCCCAGATGGCTTAATTTGAGATGGTTCTGCCATCACTGTAATTCATACTGAGGTGTCCTAACCTGTTTAAAGTGGTTATTCACAGTCTGTGTAGAACATCTGTGCTGTGTGGAGGTTCTTTGAAGTTTGAAAAGGTTCTTCACGTTTTCTCATGTGCCGTTACATTCAAAAATCAGAATAAGAATCAAAAATTCTTTACTGTTCCTGAAGCAAATCAGAAATCAAACCATAGAAGATTAGTGAAACCTAGCTAGTATACAAACATGAATCTCGAGTCAAACAGCCCTTAAGCTAGCTAGCCCATTCATAATACAGTCCTAATGGTGATCGCTGTCAACGTGAAATAAACTGAAACAAAATGTTTTGTATGCATTGATACCAGTTTAGTGGGTGCTGTGGTTGTCGTGGGTAGCACTATTGTCCTGGGTTTGATTCCTGGCTGGGACATTGTAAGAACATGTTGTGGCTAGAGAGGTGGTTTGAGAGTAACATAATTTCAATTCTCTGTATATCTGGTACGTATGGCAGAATTGACAATAAAGTTGAGTTTGACTTTGACTTTGACTTGAAATCATCTTAAATCTAGTCAATATGTGTAATATTTCTTTTATTTTTTATTCGATTTGAACACCATACTATTTAAACACCATACTGTTTTGCACCAATTACATTATTGTTTTTTTTTTTTTGAAGGAACTTTCTCCAACTTTATAAAAGACCAAAAACCACTTCCTAACATTTATAAAGCGGTTATTGCTTAGCATGCTTGACTGCTAACTGAAAGGTTCAAGCCCAGCTAGGGGTGTGGCTGTTTTTACTCACCCAGATGGTCTATTGGTTTACACTCCGCGCTGCAAGAGGCAATGTCACAAGTTCAAACGCAATTTGGCACTGCTGGTGGCCTGGTGGTTAGGGAAGGTTGTGGGTTTGATTCCAAAGACTGCCAGTGACACCGCTGAGGTTCCCTTGAGTAAGTAACCATCCCCACACACTGCTCCCCAGGCGCTGTGTTCCAGGCTGCCTGCTGCTTCACTCGGTGTATGGGTTAAATACAGAGACATAATTTCACACTGTTCACACACTGTTTGCTGTGCTGCGGACCATCTACTTATCTATTGAAATGGTCCATAGGGAACTGAAAGTGGTTCCCTTTGAGCTCCATAGGGAAAAGGTGCCTCCAACGAACCATTTTTGACATCTTTCTTTAAGAGTATATGTCATTAGTTGATAACAAACTTGATAAAAGCCCTGTATAGTCAGATGCTGCTGTCATATTGGTTGGAGATCTATAGTCCTGTCAAGCAATGACGGTAATCAACGAAACCAATTTTCTGTTTTCAATTACATCCTAAGGGGAGAAGAATGGAGTGACCCCTGGGGCAACTCGCAGTTACGTGAGCTATTCAAGGACGGAACAGTGCATCCTGCCGCCCTCCCTTTGGGGTTAATTTGCTACACACCTAGGATCAAGCCTACAACCTTTGGGGTGCCATTCAGTAGCCTTAACCACAAGGCCAGACGCTGCCTGCCTGTGTGGTGCTTAACAGTGTTGTCCTTTAACAGTGGCTAAGTTTAATGGAGCAAATTAACATGGCTAACTAAGCAATCAATCCACTTTAATGATGGTCTCAAAGGACAGATTGAGGGTGATAGCTAAGAACTCTCAGAATCTCTTAACTGAAACTAGCCAAATTGACGTAATGAAAGAGATCAGCATGAAATTGGCTTCAGTACAGGCCTATAACCCGCCTAAATAGAATGACACAATAAAATCCCTATAAACCACCACAGTCGAGCATACGAAATGCAGCGTTAAGCTAAATGGACATGGACCCGATTGACACGTCAGTATGTAGTTTGCTTCTGACACTGAAGGGCAGCACTCATGCAGCTACAAGGCTTGGCTGTAGTCTATTCAGCCTTTATAGTTTGTACAGTCAATGTGGACACTGTGACACGAAATAATGACAGAAGAAAATCTGGTTTCTTACAGCGGTCTTACTGAAGGGCAACACTTGTAAGGCTCCATGGCTTTATCTACATAAGTCTTTCGTGACAACTGACAAAAACCAGCACTGACTTTTAGAAAGTCTTATTCCAACCAGTATAATTTATTACAAAACTGACAAAAAAGGTGAAATAATATAAAAAGGTACACTTACACTAAATAACACATTTTGGACTAAGCCTTTATTAACATTTTATGTAGGATTAGATCAGGTGGCATGAAAGGATTATGTAGTTATCACATAGCCTTCCACTGTCCTTCAGTAAAATGATTCTGAAAAATCTTTCATTAGGAAACTTTTTTTGTGTCATTATTTCTCTCATTATGTCCAGATAATGGCTATATAGGCTAAATAGGCTACAGGGGTTTGCGAGTGCATCGGTAATTATGTCGCCTCGTGGAGTGGGTGAATGGAAGGGGTGTGTGAGAAAGCTTAATTTAGCATTAGGCTGTATTTGTTCTTTATGCATGATTGCCAACTCTCACCCTTCTGGTTCTTTCCTCAAGCTCTTCTGTTTGGTTTGACTTTGTCTCCCAGCCACCTGCCACCAACAGTGCGTTTTATAGTACTCCACTACTATTAAAAATGCAAAACTGACACTCTAACTCCAATCTCATTCCTGCCACCATGAAAATCTCACTCCAGCTACCTTAACAAAGTTGGCAACCCTATTTCATCGTTTTTAGTGTATATAAAATCAGCTCCTGAGGGGGCTTCACGTTTTTTTATTTTGCCTAGAGCTGTGAAATTGTTTAATTCGAACCGTGTCATGGTCAAATTTAAGGTGTGTTTAAATGTGTATCTGGTGCATTAGTCTTCTAAGGTGTGTGTGTGGGAGAGTGTGCTTGTGTGCATATATACGGGCAGTTGGTGGCCTAGTGGGTAGGGCATTCGCCCTGCAATCAGAAAGTCCAGGTTCGATTCCCAAGACTGCTAGGCACCACTGAGGTACCCTGAGCAAGG
>JBBPCW010291317.1:0-10393 GCA_037974425.1 Phenacogrammus interruptus
GGTTTGAAATCGGCAATACGTGTGAGTGATCGGCCGATCACCGATCAGGCCAAAAATCTTCCGTTTCCGATCGGTGGCCGATCGATCGGTGCATCCCTAGTTATAATCGGTACAAATTAGTGGCATTTGCATTTAATTTGCATTTAGCGGCTTTTTTTTCACTGTCCGGTAGCCCACTTGCGCCCGTCCGCACGAGTGTTCGCCCCTTGAGAACCACTGCTATAGAGAATCTTAGTGGAATTGTGCTACCTCTATGACTATGACTTCATAGTATTCCACACATGGCTTTAGTTTTATTTCATTACCTGGCATTTGTACCAAAATTCAAATCTTGGTTTCTGCATAATATTCAAGTAGCTATGAAATAAAATAAATAAATAGATAAATAAACAAACACAATTATTGAAAGACAGACTAGTTTGATGTGAAACCATTCTCAGTTGCTCTGGAAAAACTGACAGAATCTTTGGCAGTAGTGGTGCTGGGAACCAGGAACACAAAACATTTAATACATCTAATAATTATGTTAAAATGTTTAAGAATGCTCTTTTTAACACACACACATATGGCTGAGGTGCATACACCATGCCCAATAATCCTCAATATAAACCTAGAAATGTATTTTTAGTGCTTGTGTTAGGTAGTAAATACAATATTTGTAGACATTATGGCCTCTGGGTCCCATAAGAACTATTATAAAAACTGCAGGCTGCAGTGCACCGTTTCATGCTAAATGCGTTTGTTTTAGGGTTCCATGATATGTCTGTTAATTGTTATTGTGATATTGGTCTCTGCATTACTAATATTGCAGAAGGCTAAAGTAGACCAAAAAGCCTCAAAACAATCAAAGTGTTTTTGCTGCTGACCAATCACGGCACCAGGTGAGTGTTACGAGTGGGTGTTTTGATGAATTTTGATATTGATGTAATCCATCAAGTTTAAGCCATTTTAGCCCATCTTTAACCTTTAAACTACTGCAAATTTCCCACCTGTGAGGTTAATAAAGGGTTATCTTAAAGTCCCTGATTTGCCAATGGCCCATCTCTTATTTTTCCTTTGTTCCATTTTTCCAAGATGTTTGTGTACCAAAATTATAATTCATAATTCTTACATGACCATTTTCCAACCTCTGTGAATCCATAAGAAAGTATAATTTTGTAACTACTGTATACTGTACCCTTAAGACTGGTGTTTAAATGATATATTTTCCGATCGGCTGCCCTGTATAGCAGTTTGTTCAAAAGATAGCAGAGGGTTGAGACCCCAGACATTTGGCAATGGACTGTTTTTGCAGCTTAGTTTTTGTATATGGATTAGGGCTGCACGATTAAGGCCAAAATGATAATCACGATTATTTTGATCAATATTGAAATCATGATTATTATCACAATTATTCATTATTTTAGGTAAAACACATTTTTATGTCACCTTCTATTTTAAACAAACAGTAAGTGAACAAGGCTTTCAGTTCAAAATGACACCTAAAATAAGAATACAAATAATAAAATACAATTTACCCAAGATAAAGGGCTTACAAAAAATAAACATGCAACTGCAGAGTGCAACCATAAAGTGCAATTAAATGGAAAAAAAAGAAGCCTCTGCAGAAAAGGCACATATAAGAAGGAACAAACTACAGGCCTACAGACTACACACACATACACTCACGCACACACACGCACGCACACACACGCACGCACACACACACATAGGCACACACACTTTCTCACACACATGCACACACACTCTCACACGCACGCGCGCACAAGCACACAAGCACACACACACACGCGCGAGCTCACAGGCGCACACACACACACACACGCACACTCACTCTCACACACGAACGCACGCACACAGGCATACACACACTCTCACGCACACACACAGGCACACACCCTCTCATGCACGCACACACGGACGCACACACAGGCACACACACACACACACACTCTCACAAATGCACGCGCGAACACACACACACACACACTCACACACGCATGCACACACTCAAATGCTCCTTTTTTAGGCAGCTTACTGAAGCCATAATCTCTCGTTCGCCCCCTGGTGGTTGGCTGAATTATTGGTTGAGAAAATGCTTGATCTCATGTGCAGCAGAGCTGCTATTCAAATCGCCGACGATCATCTTAATTTAATCGTGGCAGCCAAAATCGTGATTGTGATTAAAATTCGATTAATTGTGCAGCCCTAATATGGATTGTATATATGAAGAAGTTAATCGGGAAATGTGCAATTACGGTATTAAAGTGATCATTTTAAGGGGTGTTGGTGGCCTAGTGGGTAGGATACTTGCCTTTGGACCAAGAGGTCATGGGTTCGAATCCTACCTTCAGCACATCACGCTGCTGAGCAAGACCTTTAACCCCAAGTTGCTTCAGGGAGACTGCCCCCTGTAGTAGGGGAATGGAAATTCCTTTGGATAAAAGCACCTGCTAAATGCCATAAATTATATTATAGCTTTTTAAAAAAATAATTTTGAAGGCTTTCCTAAATATATGAACTAATTATTCGAATGAACTCAGCCAGTCTCTGGAAAAAACCCAAGCTGTCTTTATTTTTCAAAGACAAGCTATTATTAATTGCTGCCCACTGATGACCCTCAATGGGCAGGCAGCATCTATAGAAGGCTCACACTCCACTGAGATTGAAAGTAGATTGGAGCGTGGGCTGTGTGTTTGTTTATTGATGAGGATGGATTTCTGACATTCATCGGCATGAACCAATTTGTGCTTAGATACCAGGCCAGTGATGGCACAGAATTGCACAATATATCTATAATATTAATGATAATAATGATAGTGTTTAGCATATATCACCTTTCACATACCCACAGATTACAATCTGATGGCCAGTCTACATTAATGCACAAATCATTGATGCACAAATGATCTCATCTACATTAAGTAATGCCATTTTTAACTTGTGATCTAATGATGATAGGACCAACACTTAACCAACTGATCCCTTTTTTGCAAGAAGTTTTATTCGAAAATAAGTGAATACATGAATCCCTTAAATGTTTAGGACCTATCGATATGTCCAGGTTTTTCTTTCATATTTCTCCTTATATATAAATATTTAAATTCCTTTTGTTATATGTTCATAGTTTGCACTGCATTCCATGTAATTACTGAGTAATACAGCTTAGAAACTGTGGATTATGCAAAGCTACAACAACGCTGCAAACCTGTTAAAAGCAAAATAAACTATTGTAATCTATGCAGTGGCACAAAGAGCAGGAAATAGGACTGTTTTTGCCCCAAAGAATTTTTATTTTTATCTGTTTTTTCATTTTGATACATCAGTACATTTTGTTTATTTTTACTTTCATCACTGTCTTCTGCAATAAGACAAAATTCATTTAGATTTGGCAAAACTCTTGAGTCAAAGTCTGTCTAATAAAGACCCATATCCATCTTTTTGGTGATGAATATTTCCACACTGGTGAAATACACTCTAAACATTTATCTGATTTGATTTGGTTTGGACTATCCTTTCACAGCTTAACATGTTGCATAGTGTAAAAGGATGGAAGGGCCTTCTACTATAAATCTTTGATGGAAAGAGCTGTAACAATTCCTTCAACTGTAACAATGCCTTCAACAGTGAGCTAGTGGCTAATGGCCTGCTTGGGTTTAGTGTGTCAGCGCATCTGATGTCATGTAAGAGGACCCATGTGCTGTGTTTTTTAATTTATGAACAGTAGACCAAAGAGAGGTTTTAAAGGTATATTTCACGAGTCAAATCACGATTAGACATTTCTGGCAAATGGTAATATTCTTCACAAAAGCTGATGCCGCTTGCAGCAGAATCGCTGCTCACTCTTCTCATAACTAGCCACTTGGTGTTGGGCTGAGCTATTGCTGAGATGACTGTATAAAATTCCTTTCCTCCACTGGTAACAAATAAAGCCACTGCAACGAAATATCTTCTCCTACCAGCCAAGAAGGTGCATGTTAATCAAATCAATCACTCAAGACTGCACTGCGCTGCACTGTTCAACGCTGTCTCATTGCACTCCACTGTAAATACCTGCTCTTGCAGCTTCAACACTAAACACACTGTGAAAAACTGGAGATAGCTCAGTGGGTAGGATACTTGCTTCCAGACCAAGAGATCATGGGTTTGTATCCAACCTTCAGCAGACCACCACTGGGTCCCTGAGCAAGACCCTTAACCCCAAGTTGCTCCAGGGAGACTGTCCCTTGTATTTAGAGAATGAAAATCGCTTTGGATAAAAGCGTCTGAAAAATGTAAATGTAAAAAAAAAACTAAGGTGTTTTAGCTATAGCTCCCATTCCTGCAAATATCTTTCTGTGTATCATATCAGGCCATTGCAGATGATGATCCTCTTACAAATATGTGTTTGATCATGTTCAAGAAATATATAATATGCTGCTTTGTAAAATTTCACCAGTTAAGTTAAGCTTGACTACGTTAGTAAAAGTAAAAAACAACAGGATGCATTTATTTCAATACAAAAGAAGTCCATCATAAATGTCAGTACTTTAAAAATAAATTCCAACCCAAACTGAAAATTACATCTCTTGTAAACAAGTCTTTTTAAAGGCTAGGAAATCCCTTCCCTGGTTCTGCACTGTTTCCATGATCGGGTGATATATTAAACTCTCTGATAGTGGGATTGTGCCCAATACTGTTGGATACTGTTTATGTGTTTTGGTCAGGTCCTAGAGAATACACAGTAACTGGTACAAACGTGTAGTGCTCTGTTTTGGCAGGTCCTGTCTAATTGCCTAATCTAACATTACCATTTGCAATTAATATTCTTCCTCTCTCTCTTTCCTTCTCTTTAATGATGCCACTGTTTCCACTGTTTCTGTCTGCAGACTGGCAATACGAGGGTAAGTCTCTTCATATTTTTCGATGCATCATGTAATTATTTGATGCCTTGCTGAATTTATATGTTTGCTAACTTACAAAAAAAGAACAGTCTCTAATTTATGAGTTGGTCCATTTTTATAGAGAGAGTCAGAATATCAAATAAAAATCAAGAAAAAACATGATATATAAATGTTACAAATTGATTTGCATGTCATTGAGTGAAATAACTATTTGATCCCCTACAACCCAGCCAGACTGACTGTGTGCCCATCAAATAATTATTTCCCCCACTGTATCTGCTTCGAGAGCAACACTTTATCAGCTCTTATACCCCCCCCCCCCTTTTGCAGCATGAGTTTCATGATATTGAGTTAATATTTTTTTCTACCATGTCAGTGTGCAAGCTATCCAGAACTGGTCCGCCAGCCACCATAGTGGCCATAGATGAGGGGAGTCCCAATGGTAGGTGTTAATCTTTTTTTCTGATTGCTTGCAGAAATGCATGATTATGGTCAATACTATGTGGGTTTAAGTATTTTGTGAAAAGAGAGCCCATATGGATATGGATATGGATATGGATATGAGGTCACATGTTTTTTAAGCTCTACATCAGGCAGATATAGTAGTTGTTACTGAGTGTTGTTGAGTTTAGTTATACAAAAAGCTGCAAACCCTGGGATTTTCCAGTCACAGCAAAATACACTGGCTGTGTCACGTCTGGGGAGGCTAGTCCTCCTCAGTCGTGAACTTCCTCTGGGAACAGACAACGCCTAAGAGCAGGAATCCATGCTGAGTCGTGAGTTTATGTACAAAAAACCAGAACGAAAACCGGGCTCGATGGCCGCTATGAACGAGAACGAGAAACAGGAAAACAGGACAAGGTCAGGGAATATGGCGATGGACTGATAACATGAGTTAACACAAACAGGACTTAAATATCGACAGGAATCAGGGGCAAACACAAACCAGGTGGAACTCAAAAGCAATGTGACACATGAACAGAAAACAGAATGCAACCAAGACACGTGACAACAGAACAAAACAGACAGGAGTGTCAAAATAAAAGACCCCAAAACATGAGCAAAACAGAACAGAAAACAACCGAAAAGCAGTGGCCCTCACCGGCCACTGGCCGAACCGTGACAGGCTGAAGCGGAAATATTCTCTTAGATTTCTCGCTGTAACTTAGGTTCCTATGGTCTTAGTCTGTGTTTATTCCCAGACAAAAACATATTAGGTAGGACTAGTTTACAGAACACGTGGATGCAGAAAACCTGCCTTTTGCACTAATGATGGAGGTGCCTGTTGCAACCTGTGTGTAACTGTCCATTGTGCACCTCACAGGGCTAAGCTGCCACATCACAGATGATTCTTGCTTCCACAGTCGGAGACCTCTTTATGCAATATATCTTTCACTTTGTGTGCTTCCCTCACTTTTCCGTCTCCCTCCGTTTTTAGTTTTTGGGATTGCTCTGTAATTGGCTTTGAACGTTTTGACCGCTTTGATGGAAGACCTGGCCTGAAAGCTAAATAAGTACATTTTAAGTAGAACACAAAATAAAGTAAGGAAATAAGTACAAGTAAGTAGCTATAAGTCTAAATGTAATTACAATTTACACAGCATGTAGAGTGTGGTAGCGTGTGTTGAAATATATCAGATATAACTATGGGCTTTCATCTGACAGATGGGTTTTTTATGTTAAAGTACAAATCCCATCCTCCTAGACGTGTCAGCTTCACAGGTCAGCTGGTGGCCTAGTGTTTGTCTCCGATTGCAAAATTGTGCATTTGACAGCACAGACAAGAGGAAAGGAATCCAGGGACTGGGGAAAATGTTTTAATGTTCGTTGTAATGTTATGTTGTAATGTTTAGAATGAACCATTATAATGACCATATTGTAGATTTTCTTGCCAAAGACAGTCATTTTCAGTAAAAGTACGTTCGAGGTCGAAGTGATAGGTGTTGTGTTACATTTGATAGAACATTAGCTACCACTGAGTAACACCATTCTGAAAATAAGTGCTGTACACTAAAACGTGGTAACTACTGGTTCAAGATTCAAGATTCTTTATTTTTCACATACATAGTCATATTGTCGCGGTTCGGTCAGCGGCCGTTATAATGCCGCTGCTTTTCTGTTTTGACCCCGTTTTTCTGTTTGTGTTCATGTGCTTTTATTTTGAAGTCCTGCTTTGTTTGGTTCATGTGTCACGTGTTTTAGGTTGCCAGCTGCTTTCTGTTTAGGTGCTCTTTTGGTTCCAGCTGTCTTGTGTTCACGTGTTGATTATGTTGTGTATGTAAGCCTGTTTCGGTTAGCCGTTCAGTATGTGTCCATCGCCTGATTTCAAGCATTTCTGTTTCATGTCTACCTGTTTCTGTTAATGTTATTCGAGTGGCCCGCGCGCCTATTTTCTTTTGCATTTTGGAATAAAGACAGATCTGAATGAATTCCTGGTTTTCAGCCTGTTCCTGCATGCTTCCAGGTAGTTCCGGGTGGGGGCTTAGCCGCCTCGCCCGTGACACATACAGGTACAGCACACAGTGAAATGTATCCTGAACCGCTTCTTTTGACTGTGCAAACATTATAGACAATTAGTACACTTTAAGTAGAAAAAAAATGAATTTTCGGAGACAAAATAAAGTAAGGAAAAAAGTAGCTATACGTCTAAATGTAATTACAATTTGCACAGCATGTACAGTGTAGCGGTGTGGGGTGAAATATAAATCAGATGTGATATGAAATATGACCGTTCTTAAATATGGAAATTAATATATATGAGTCCCTTGTGGTAGTTATATGGTATGTTATGGGGGGTGTGGGGGCAAGTTCTGATTGGACTGCTATGAATGGAGTGGGGGCATGTTCTGATTTAGGACTCAGATGGCCTGAGCATAGAAGCTCCTCTCGAGTCTCTGTTTTGGCCCAGATGGTGCGGAACCTTCTGCCTGATAGCAAAAGTTGTAACAGTCCGTTCCTGGGGTGCGATGAGTCCTTTAATGTCCAAACTGCTCTGGACCAACATCATTCTGCCACACGGATCACACTCTGAAGAGCTTTGCGGTCCTGAACACAACTATTCCCAAACTAGGATGTGATGTTCTGTGTGAGGATGCTCTCCACAGCGCTTGAATAGAAAATCCTGAGGATCGCTGGAGAGACCCCAAACTTCCTCAGCTGTCAGAGATGGTACAGGCTCTGCTTAGCCTTTTTGGACTGGACCTAAATGTGAGCAGTCCATGTCAGGTCTGAGGAGATGTGGACACCAAGATACTTGAAGGATGGCACCCTCTCCACATGGTACCTCTTGGAATCCATAATGGCATGTATATGAACAATTATGCAATTGGTGTTAGAGGTTTTCTCTGTACCATCTTTATTTCTGCAACAAACTCAAAAATAGATCTGCACTGTTGTTTTATGTGACCACAGTACTGTATCCCAGTAGTTCTGGTGGTCTGAGAAGATAGGAAAGACTGGCACACCTTCCAAACAGTCTTTTGGCCTTATATTGGATGTGGAGACAAGTAACCTCCAGAAATTGTCTTACTTCTCTGTCTCTCAGTGGCTGCTGACACAATTTCTTTGTGATTTCCATGACTTTTTATATTTACATTTTCTATTTTCTATTTCATAGTTTGTTTAAAACACACCTTTGCTTTATTTCTGCCGAATGTATCTTTTCAGAGGTGATTCAGACACTTTTTCGTTTTATACAGAGTGAAACAAACAATTAGAAAATTAGCTTAATATCCATGCTATCGTACTTCATTTACATTTCTCTAACTCAAATTTGTGACGTGTTTTTGTTTTAAAAATGTGTTTTTCACGAATGGTTGCTATATTTTTAGGTGAAACTCACCTCAGATAAAGTTGTTTTGTAATCTAATTATAATATAAGAATGAATTAATTTTTAGAACCATTTACAGTCATCTTTAGGAAGAGTGCTAACAACTCTGGAAGGCACTGTAGGGTATATCGAAAACATATCCAAGAAACTGAATGTCTGGAGTTTGCTTCTTTAGTTTTGCTATGGATAGGATAGAAGTGAGCCATTTCATTTAGTGTTGTGAAAACTGCATGTATGAGGGTGCCATGGCCATGCCCAGACATTTAGAGGGACCGGTGAAATGGTGCTCAAATGAAGGTGAGGGGCTAAATCCACTGAAAATCACCTGCTTAATTTTCTCATCATGCTGCCAGAACAGCTCTGACCTCTGACCTGTCGAGGCATGGGGCGCTGTGGTATCTATAAATTGTTAGGTGGGAGCTCCAAGGATTAGATGAGATCAGATGGTAATCTGGATAATCTGGGTGTGAAGTCATCGCCTTGATCTCTTTATCATGTGTCTCTTTGTCAATTTCAAAAACTAAATCTATGAAAAAATGCATTAAAATGCCAGTTTGGTTCATGCTCTGTAGGAGTGTGTGTGTGTGTGTGTGTGTGTGTGTGTGTGTGTGTGTGTGTGTGTGTGTGTGTGTGTGTGTGTGTGTGGGGGCACTTATTTTTACAATAGAACTTGTCATTTGTGTGAGAGTGTTTTGCGTACAACAAGATGGATTTAGGTGTATTTAAGGTTATGACTGCAGTGTATTTTGAGAATGTGCTGAGGCAACCCAAACTCATTGCCTAATTACTGATTCGGGGCTTATGAAGAGGTTATAAACACATGCACCTGCCAAAACAGTACCAGAAATGTGTCTTCTGTTTGCTTATTTTTCCTTATCTGAACTAGGGTTCCCTTTGCAGTGTTTCATTTGTTATAATGAACCGCACTAGCACAGCCAATTTTCAATCAAAACAGAATTGAAATCAAAGCAGAAACGCTAGGCTTTTACAATTAGTAATAATAATTAACATTATTCCAACTAATTCTCCTATTTAAGTGTCTTTTAGCACAATTAAGAAGAGCTTCATAAAGTTAATTATTGAGTCCCACCTGAACTAGTTTGCTGGACAAACAGGTTCCGCTGATGCTTAATAATAACCCTGCTGTATATAAAACCCCCTAATTAATAAATAATTAATAAATTAATAATTGATTATTAACTAATCCATTAATACATATAGGGATGAATCAGCCTAAGCTGATTCCTAAATATATTCTGGTGGAGAATAAATCAACTGAGCTAAATTTCCTTATATATTTTATTGAATATAGTGTGTGAACAGGGCCGGAATGATCGTCAATTTTTTGTCCCAGTCCGGCCCTGATGGTGAATCAGGCCCAAAATGATTCCTACATATATTCTGGTGGAGAATCAATCAACTTCTTCTCACTGTCCCTCATTTCCGCCTCTCTTCTATGGGGGGGAGATCATTCAGCGTCTGTGCACCGAAACTCTGGAACTCTCTACCACACCCACTCCGTTCTGTTGGCAATAAAAATGAATTTAAAACACTTCTCAAAACCCACCTGTTCTCCGAATGCTATTCATCTTATCTGTAAACTTACTGTATTGTCCCAAATGCCTTGATTTTGTCATTGTACTCTGCTCCTACTGTTTACCTGCCTGTTTCTGTTATATT
>JBBPCW010291325.1:0-10392 GCA_037974425.1 Phenacogrammus interruptus
CTGAACCGCTTGAATTTCAATACAAACAAACAGAAAACATGGGGTGTTCTAAAACTTTTGACCGGTAGTGTATATGTGCTTCTAATTCAGACAATAATTAATACAACTTGACCAGTAGTAAGAAAAATAAAAGTTGGTTTGTCCAAGTTCAGTCAGTTTTGCCTGAAGAAAGACAATAATAATCATATTATTCGCTGCATGCATAAGTCCAACTCCAGCTCAAAAAGTCCATAAATTACAGTCTTAGCCTTTTTCCCACCAGCGTATTAGTGACTGACTGATGGTATGCAAATCACAACACATTCTCAATTATTTCTTGCCACTCTGCGACTCCAAAAAAGAAGAAAAGTGTGGGAAAAGAAAATTCATTATTTTTAGAGGCGGGGGTGGAGGGGGGTGGGGTAATTGTGGCACAGCAGAGATAGGATTCAGCAGCTTTATTTCTCATACCCACTTCTCACTCTCTCTCTCTCTCTCTCTCTCTCTCTCTCTCTCACACACACACACACACACACAAACATTGTTCTGTGTACTGAGATTTCAGTGGTTTATCTCTGAGAATGATTCAGATCTTTAGAAATCAGTTCACTGCATCATGATTTCTCATATTGTGCCAAGATTCAGTTTTATTGTTTGTGGGCAGCTAGTGGTTAGGGAGTTGTCCCTGTGACCAGAATGTGATGGGTTTGAATCCCAGGACTGCTAGTGGCATTTCTGAAGTAGCCTTGAACATGATACCGTCCCCACACCTTCCTCCCTGGACGCTGCTTTCCTGGCTGCTCACTGCTTCACTTGGTGAATGGGTTAAATACAGAGAACTAGTTCATGCTGTATACACTGTGTGCTGTTGTGTGTTCAGCTATGCTGACCATATAGGTGGTTTGTTGTTTACAGCAACTAACTCTAGTCCATCTGTTTCTCTGCATCATTGTTGTCCTGCTTTAATTAGAGGTATTACAGAAACGTCCTAAGTTAAGTATAAAGTTAAGACAGGACGATTTAAAGTTTTGATTTAAAATTTGGTATTACAGAAGCAAATCCTAACAATTTAGGAATCCTATTTTATCCCGAGTTAGATAAGCAATCAAACATTAATGATCGAATTTTAGATCTGTTACCTAGCAACTAACACGTGATCTCATGAAGTAACTGTAACCTGCTACTGTAACTTTTTTAGTCTCCAGTCCGTAACACTGTATCGTCAGAGTATCTTCATTACTATCTTCAAAATATGGATTTTAAACAACATCGTGCTCTGAACAGAAGTATAGGGACACACACATACTCTCGCATTTGTTAATTGTACCCCAACCGGGAGGGAGAACCCGGTGCCAATGGGCCAAACTACCCGTAGCCTAACTAATCAGTTGGCGACAGTTAGGACAGCGGAAGGGTTTTCCTAAAGTTGAGAGTTTATATAAGATTTTTTGAGGTTCGGATGCTTCTGTAATACACTTTTCTTAATTGAAGTTAGGACAGGAAAATTGATGTTTTCCTAAATAAGATCCTAAAATGCCGATGCCATGGTTACCACACAGATAAGGTTAGGAAGCTTCTGTAATACAGCCCCAGGACCAATAGCAGGTATTATTTGGGTGTTGATGAATCATGGGTTCTTTTACATCATGTGAACGACTGGATGTTGTGACTCTTAGGAAGAGATGGCAGCTGCAGTTTGAGGTGAAGGTGAACCAGTGAATGCAATGTGAAGCTCTGTATGTGTTTGGTTGTTACTTTAACACCACCTACTTAAATATTGTTACATACCATGTACATCCTTTCAGGACAACAGTGTTCCCTAATGTCAGTGGACTCTTTCAGCAGGATGATGCTCCAGAAAGTTCAGGAAAGGTTTGAGGAACATGAAGGAGTTCAAGGTGTTGATCTAGCCTTCAAATTTAAATCAAGCATTTGTGGGATGTGCTGGATAAACTAGTTCAATTCAGGGAGGACACTCCTCACGCCTTACAGGTTTAAAGGATCTTCAGAGGAACCCATGCCTCAGTAGGTAATGTTCTGGTAGATGACCAACACAACATGAGGCTGGTGATTGAAATGTGGCTGGTGTATAATTTCTGTATGTCGAATTTCGATATAGAATAAAATTATATTTTGTTGGTGTTAAAAATGCTTTAAAGTTCAATGACACATAAATGCTCTGCTCATGATCATCAGAAAAAGGTTTCAAAATGTTTATCAAATCTAAACATCTGTGATATGATTAACATGTATGATTAACATGCCGTGGTTTCTCTTTTGGCCATTAGTTTATTAAAATTGTTTCATAAGATGACACTGTTTTTGTCAGAATCCAGAAATACAGAATTTGTTCTTTTCTTGGAGGGGGTTGTTGTAGGGTAACATTCTGTCAGCCTGAATCAAACATCCTCACCAGCTGACTTTGACTCACCAAACACACTTTAGGCCTAGTCTAATCGGTTGTTTCGTGCAGACATTCAGAAGTGGGTGGACAGGCGTCACACTGTGAGTAAGATATGAGGAGTTAGGCATTACTGCAGAAAGAAAAATAGGCATTTACTGAGAATATTTTTTAAATTAGCATTTAATATCGGTTTACTGTTGCGTTTCGGAGAATATTGCAGTAATAATATTGTTTATCTGTAGTTTCAGCTTCAAACTATGTTTTCTCTTTTCTTATTGTCAGCCTGGTCTCTACAGTAGCAGTCCTTCACCAATACAAATAGAGAGAGCCTGGTCTCTGTAGGCTTATCTATCTTCAGGCTAGCTAGCTGTGTGCTGTTTGATGGAGGTGAGGAGAGATGGAAGCTTCGGTGTCCGGGGAAAAAGTGTTTACTGTTGGGATCTCACTCATGGCCTTACAAGCAAGCACACAAGACAACCTTTAAAGACTCAGGAGGAACTGTTCGCCCTCTGCCTGTACATGTCCATTTTTTTTTGTCAAACTGATAAAACTGGTGCTGTCTGCAGACCTGCGATTTTTAAGCTTTGCTTTCTGGAATGTCATTTCTATCTCTAAACTCTTTATAATCCCCCCTCCCTCGGCAGCTCTCCAAAAAAGAAAACGATTATGTTCAGACAGGGGTGGAATTCTGAGTACAACAGAAGCTGAACGGCCCTGGAAACGCAGTGGAAACTCTCAAGTATGCTGCAACATTTTTGTGCTTCCTTGTCTTCATTATTGTCATCATGATATTATTATACAGTGTTTCCCAGCTCAAACCACAATGATGGGAGGTATAGAATCAGAATGCTGTAAAGTGATGAATATTGTTCCTGATCTTCTCCATACTCTCTAGCCATCCTGATTTAATTTAATGAAGTCAAAGTATGCTTTTCTATAGTAACTGTGTAAAGTATACTGTGATGGCATGAAAGTCTCAGCACATTTTGATTTTCCAGTGTTTCTCAATCTCAAACATTCTCCCCACAGTTTATGGCCAGTCTTTGTCCCAAAACTGCGTAAATCAAACCAGTGGAAAGTCATTGTAAGAGCCGATTTGGGGTGTTTTGTTAAAGATTTTTTCTCAGCGTTCTTGTTCTCTACGATGAAAACCTAAACCAGGTAACTTGTCAGTGATGTCCTGGTTCACATTAGAGTTTGTCAAAGCATTAAAAAAAAACACTGACATTTCGACCAGGCAGTAAGCAGTGATGCAGTCTGCTCGGCTGCAGCCGACGTTCGGCCCTGCCATCAAGCAGCGTGGGCATGGCTCGGGTACGGGTTGCTCTATTTGTAATGAAAAACATTTGTCTGCAGTGGAAAAGCATCACAAGAGAGCATCTGTATGGGTGGAAGGGTAGAGCTTCTCTGTTAACTGCCATAGTCATCGTCTCTTCAAACCAGGTTAGGCTCACTTGCATTAGCACCAGTTTCTAACACACATCACAAGAGTGTACATTTTGTTTACACATTTCATCAAAACACTGTTTACCTTCACCAACTTAAACATTTCATGTAAGAAATGGAGAATTCAATGTAAGCTTTCTGTCAGTAAAACCTCATAATAGCAGTTCAACCGTTATGGAAATGTCTCTATGGTAGCCAAACATTAAAATGGATTTGAAAGATAAAAGCAACTGAACTATTACTAAACAAGCTTCATTCTAAACAGAACAATATTTGAAGAGGGTTTCACACTTCGCTCACTGCACTAGGATTCACATGATGACAATCTGGTTACACCTGTGGGTATTCAACAATACTCCTCTTGGTCCTTTTCCACACTGCATGGTGCTTTGTGTTTATAGTAGCAATGAGAGCTATACTCCCCAAAAAGAGACTCGTAAATGTCTGTGAAATATACTTGAGTTCATTGAATGCAAAAAATGAAAAAAGTCTGTCTTATGGTCTAGGAGTGTATGACTATAAGCATCTATTTAAGAGTAGCCACGAAAGGAAATACTGTAATATGCTGTGTTACTTTGCTGGAAGTGTGCATCCAAAAAATAAAACCCTCTTTATAAATTTGGGTTGAGGTAACTGTTTGCTGGGCAAGCGAGCCTGAACTGTCTAACCTCAACCTGTTTGGCTGAGTGGAAGAGGAGAAAGTGAGATGGAGAGAAGGACAGAGAGAGCAATGAAGAGCAAGCGAAGTGAAAGTGCACGAGGTGGAGAGGAGTGCTTGACTCTCACCACTGGCCTTAGTGTGTCTGGGTGCAATTCAATGGCTCCGTTGGCTCTATTGAAAGGCATTTAGAGGCAGTTTGGCCTGCGGTACTTTCACAGATGGACTGAGATGCTTTCGGGCCTTATTGCCTAGTGTTGGGAAATATATTTAATTATCATACAGAGCTGTTTGCACTGTAAAGTGTCTGCGTTAGCAGGCATTTGTGTGTGTAATTGTATGTGTGTGTTGCTGGTGAATTTATGTGGGCTTCTCCCCCCCCCCCCCCCAACACAAAAGCATCACTCTCATCACCACTCATCGCCCGGCAGAGTTGCCTTTGTGTTTCGTTCAGTTCAAGAGGCTTTTCAGCTCGTATATTACCTGTCCATTTGATTAAGGCCCTGTCAACCACAGTATAATTGAATTCCACTCATAATAAAAGGGCTGAAAGTGATCCAAATGACCAACTTTTCTCCAAAATTGTAACCATATTTACAATGCAGTGTTACTGATAGAGATGGTGTGAGAAGTACCTTCTCCTTTCTAACTCAATAGGTTAGTAGATTCCTGCTACACAAAAAAAACAGTAAATTAATGTTCACATTCATGTAAAATTGTACTTAATGCTTGCACACTCAAAATGGAGGCTGCTCAGGATACATTCCACTGCATGTTGTACTTGTAGAACTGTGCATGTGACAAAGAATCTAGCATTTGTATTTTATTGTTTACAAGATTTCTGATCTCATTTGCCTACCTTGTGCTTTTACACAAAAGTGCTTTGAGCTTCATTAAAAGCTGCATATAAAGAACCATTTATTATATCAAAAGAGATCAGCTACAATTTCTTGTTAGGGGTATGATTGTTTTGCAGCTAGGAAACATATACAACTGCTGACTTTCCACTTTTTATACATTGCAGTGTCTGTGTTTTCTAACCTCCGCCCTCAAGAATCCGAGTCATGGACTGAGTGTAAGCAAATCCCTGGGATTTTTCATCAGAGTTCTGGGTACAGCAGCCGAACTGAACCAGCATTTCATACTTCAGACTATGAAACATGCTGAGACAGTTTAATACTGTCCTACAAACTTCACATCAACTCCTGTGGACGAGAAAAGTTCTGCCAAGAGACCTACATTTCGGCCGATGTGCAGTAAAACTAATGTGACCCATAAAGTCATCGATTTCTGAGCTGTATCTGTGCTGCACATTTTAGTGTTTTCATGAGGGCCTGACGAATAACCAGGTGTGTTAAACCATTAAAGCTACAGTGTAGACAAGTTTACACCACCCTCCCCTCACACATCTGCTGTCCGGGGGCACTGGGTAATTCTGCATTTTTGGCCCAAGGATTACCTTAAAGGAACAGTACATCAAATCGAATTTGTAGGTAGTCGATCAGGCAAGACATTGTTTTTTCGAAATGGGCAATAACAAAAACTAGAAGTCAACAGTCCCCCAAATAACGTAAATCCATTACAAAAACTTAAATTGCTTCCAGTTTTTCGTTAACCCTTAGGATGTGAGCGGCACTGATCTTCACATAGCAAAACCGCCTTATATAGTCACGCAGAACCAGTTATTTGAATTTTAAAAACAGAACCACTACCTGTCTCACGTAAAATCCAATAAAACACCCACATTTATTGTAGGTCTTAATAACAAATGGAGGAAAAACACAAGATCTTTGTAATTTCTGTACGTTTACGTTTATGGTACTTATCAGACGCTTTTATCCAAAGCGACTTCCATTCCCTAACTACAGGGGGCAGTCTCTCCCTGGAGCAACTTGGGGTTAAGGGTCTTGCTCAGGGACCCAGTGGTGGTATGCTGGAGGTAGGATTCAAACCTGTGACCTCTTGGTCCGGAGGCAAGTATCCTACCCACTGAGCTACCGCCACCCTGTACAGTCAGGATATGGATGGGGAAAACCCACAGAGGAAGGTGGTCCGGAGAGTAGCCGGGTGGACGCTCGCAGAGAGAACTGCAAGTGTGTGGGAGAACAAACACTGGTTTTAGACCGTTTTGCACAGGTTATATTGGTTGAAATCAGATTAAACTGAAATGAGTTCTAAGGGTTAAGGCATAGTGTGAACTATAAAAAATGAACAGAACTTCACTACTACAGGCTGCTGTTTCAGACACCAGCAGCCTGACGTTCACAAAGCAGCTGTAAGGACTCCTGAACCACGTCCACAGGTCCGGTCAACAGTAAACAAGAGCTGGAGGTGGTTTGAGTGGGTTGATAGATGTGTTTACAGAAAATATTTGGTGTCTATTGACAGTGGGATACTCTGAACACTGCTTCTAACAGTACAGGGCTGAGACACTTGATTATCGCATTACTGTATATTTTCTAATAAACCTGTCATGCCAAAGAGTTAAAATCACATTATGGGTTTGTATTTTTCTCTTATATATAATGAAGCTGTCTCTGCTTTGGCATTTCATTTTTACATGCTGCCTTTGCACTAAAGCCCATGAAGCCTTGTTACAGACAGTTTATTTTAATATGGGTGTTTATATGCATGTACAAATGTTGCTGTCGCAGCTGAAACGGTCGTTCTGACACCATATGGGACTTTGAGTGATTGTCAGTAAGCAAATCTAAGTGTTTATATAGGAAGCGCACACACACAAACCTGAATGCAGGTTGGAATGGAGGAGTGCTTGCTGTGGCTGAGAAGCAGTATTGCGGTATTGACGTCGCCGCTGTAGACGTCCGTAATGGCAGATTTAGGGCGTCATAAATCACTCAGACAGCCTGGAACAGCATAATGTGTTTACACGCCTCCGCCTGGTATTGGCAACACGTAAACATAGACACATATACACACTATACACACACCCATCGCTGATACAGGCTATTTGTCGGGTACCTTTCAATGAAGTTTGGCTGCTTGGGGAAGAAAGAAAACAAGTTGAGTTGTCTCAAGCACCATTCAGATGGGATTAGTGCAGGTGATGTCATTTCACCACAACTCTATAATGTCTGAGTGATTCGCACAAGTTAGAAATGGGAAAAGGTACTCGATTTACACACTGCCTACCCTCCAAACTTATCCTAATTTACTCTCACAGTATCCTAGGTTGTCTTAAGTAAATGCAGTATTGTCACAAGCCTGGGAATTTACAGGTAATTGTCAACACCACCACATCAAATCAGACGTTTTTCTGTCTTAAGCTTTCTTCAGTGTTCGTACGCTTGAGGACGGACAGCACATCTCTGCTTAATTTGACCCACAGAGAACACAAGTACACTTAAGAAAAACTGAGGGAAAATATCTATTCAATTCAGCTATTTATAATCTGGAGTTATTCCTACAGTTTCACAGCTCAATGTTAACCTAACCTGGGTTTATTTTTGATTTTTTGCTATATATACATACATACAAAATGCCTAAAAATGTCTATTTTCATAGTGTAAACCCTGAATATGCCCCCAACATGCTCTCAAAACACTTTCATTTCATGTTAAACTCTTAACTCATTTATGTGAAGGTAAACCCGTATACTGTACAGTTTACGCAGTGCTAGAATGTAAATACCGTTATTACCGCTGTACAGACCGTTCTTTAATTCATGCACGTTTTCATTGGCATGAGCAGCAATAAATTAAATTTACAGTAATAAAATTACAAAACAAAAAACACAAGAACACTCAAGACATTCCAAGGGGGAAATTCTGGCAGCCGCCAATCAGGCACCAAGGAAAAATAAATAATGTGTTCGGATTGGCTACTTTCAAACCTCCCGCCACAGCGACACAAAAAGATAGGATGTCCGCCCCCTCGTCCTCGTGCAGGGTTTATGTTTGGTCGCGGTGCTTAGCAACAAAGCACTAGGACGACGGGGCATGGCAGGCGAGGCCTGGGCGTCTCAAAAGAAAAAAAAAAACTTAAAAAAATAGAAAATGAGGAAGATACCTGCCTTTTCCACGCATGTGTGGGCGAGGTTTCGTTAAACATTAGCTTGGTTCAAAGAAAAAATTGAGACCGAAATCAGGACTGCTGAGCCGCGTATAGGGGGGTATATGGTTTACATTTTTTAAAAACCTCTAATAATTACATTACCCTATGCTCTCCAAGTACAACACATACTGTCCAAATAGTAATTACCGTAATTATTTTTGGCATGCAGTTTGCACCATGCTAATTAGTAAGGGATAAGCTTTAAGTACTTTATGTATTTAAGGTTATATATGATATGCTTTGGGATCAATATAGCACATGAATCTTTCTATCAGCCTTGTGCTAAAGCTAAAGAAGCAAACCTCTGAGACTGAATAGACTTATGGCAGACCAGACACAGTAAGCACTGATTGACTACATTTGGGATAAAGTAGAAAACTGTAAAATAGATTTTCCTTCAAATAACTGCAGGCAAGAAAAAAAAAAAAAAAAACTATGCAAAAGCACTGATTCACAGTGAGCCAATCTATGCACGTTTCCTTCCTCCACATGCAAGTGAGTATATCAATCATGAAGAATGATTACATACATTGTCTTGTCTTTTTACACTAAGGGTCTAAAAACACCTCCATAAATTGCCATAAATCATCAATCATAAGGTGCAAATTCAACTGCATATTTACATATTTATGATTTTCTGTAAATATTCAAAATTATTCATTTTTCCATTTTACTGAGCCAAGTATTATTGACTGAATACTGTGGATAAATATGGTCCATATCTATAATATTCGGTCAATTAATTTCTTGTAATCCAGAACCATGAAGCTGCATCAAAATGAGGGGAAAGGCACTGGGTAACGTCCTAAAGAATTATAATCACCAAACATGACTAAGTACTGATCTGAGATTTATACCCAGTCAGTGCAATTATGATTTTTCATTTTCTGAGCTGCATATTGTTAACCAGGGTGGCAGGGAGTGCTGGATCCTATCTTGGTGCTGGTAGGGCAAGAAGCCCGGGACAGGTTGCCAGTCCATCAAAAGAAGCTCCCTTACAATCTTTGAAACCCTGAACTCAAAGCCTGATCAGAAGGTGTTTTGCTTCATGACCAACAGATGTTCTGCCTTCCACAGACGCTCACCTCAATCACCATCTCTGTGGTCTACATCCCACCACCAGTGTACAATAAAGGCATTATTGAACCTACATGATGTGCTGAGCAGCCACCAAAATAACACCACCCTCATCATGATTGGGGACTCTAAGCCAAACTAAAGCAGATCAATTTTCACCAGCATTTTGGGTAAATGGGATCATGCTGCCATCTTTCTCGTGCCAGAATATGAACAAAAACTTCTACAAGAAGCTCCAGTGAGGAGAGATGTCAGACGTTGGACTACACACAAGAGGTGACACCACAGTGACTTGAACCAAGACTTGTTCTGGTCCGCCTCCACAAACATGGAGTTCACTCATATGGCAGTTAGCCTTACCAGCATGCTGGTTAACACCATCATCCCCAAAGCAACGCTGTGGGCCTTCTCCAACCAAATACATGGATTGATTTGACTCTTGGCACCACTTTCAATGTATGGACCTCATGTACAATGCAGGGCTCACTTCAAGCAGCATGAGCAGCTCCTTTAGGCTTAAGGAAGGCCCTGAGACAGAGACATACGGTGTGTCCGAAACCGTGCACTACGCACTTTTAGCGCGCGATTTTTAGTGCGTAGTGCATTCACACTGAAAACCAAGCTAAATTCAGTGCGCTGAAATAAGCCAGAAAACGCAGTGCGGAATGATGCACACCATTCGCACTAAACGGGCGCCATTTTGACCACGTAGCGGAGGGGGCGGGACTTCCAACGTGTTTTCGAGTTGGATAAT
>JBBPCW010291349.1:0-10392 GCA_037974425.1 Phenacogrammus interruptus
CCCCCTGTGGCTCAGCCTCCACCTCCACTTCCCAAAATAGCCTTGCCAGAAAAATGGAACGGTAAGGATGGGAAGTGTGAGTTTTTTCTTACTAACCTCCGCCTGCTCTTTGAGTTTCAAGGGTAGCGCTATTCCACGGACCGGAGCAGGATTGCGCTCCTCACTTCCCTCCTTACCGGGCAGGCAGCTGAGTGGGCTGCGGCGGTCTTGAACTCAGATTCAGACACCGCTCACTCTTATCTGGAGTTCACCAAACAGCTTAATGCCGCCTTCCAACATCCGGCGAGCAAGGTGGTGGTGGACTCGCGCCTGTACCATCTACGTCAAGGAGATCGCCCGGTGAGCCAGTACACCACAGACTTCAGGACCCTGGCTTTACAAACCTCCTGGAGCGAGGCAGCTCTCCACACTGCCTATTATGAGGGACTCAGCCCTCGCCTGAAGAATGAGCTTGCTGCTCGTGAGGAGGGGAGGGGATGATACGGATGTGTCTGCGTGTGGATATGCGACTCGCCAGCACACCCAGGTCCAGCGTGCATCCCCGCAGTCCAGATCCTGCTTTCGTCATCCCCTCCATGCCGGCTGACTGGGTTTCAACACCCGCCTCCAAGGCCCACTCATACGGAGCTGGGGAACCCATGCAGTTAGGGCGCACCTCCCTGTCGGCTGTGGAGAAGGAGAGTCGATTCCAAAAGCGCCTGTGTGCCTATTGCGCCTCCCCTGACCACCGACGAACAACACGCCATGGAGGAGTATATCACTGAAGTGCTCCGTAATGGTACCATCCGTCCCTCGAAGTCTCCTGCGGCCGCGGGGTTCTTCTTTGTCAAGAAGAAAGACGGGGGTCTCCGCCCCTGTGTCAACTATCGGGGGCTCAATGACATCACTGCCCTGGACTCCCTCTCTGGTGCCAGAATCTTCACAAAACTGGATTTACAGAGTGCTTACAACCTCATCCGTATCAGAGAGGGAGACGAGTGGAAGACAGCCTTCATAACCCCCACCGGCCACTACGAGACCCTGGTTATGCCCTTCGGCAGCCCATCAGCCTTCCAACAGCTCATCCCAGACGTCCTCCATGACATGCTGGGTATATGGGTTTTCGCCTCTCTGGACGACATCTTAATTTATTCCACCAATTTAGAGGAGCACACCCAGCATGTCAGGGCAGTTTTAAAGAGGTTGCTGGCCCATCAACTGTTCTGCAAGCTGGAAAAATGTGTGTTCCACCAGCACTCCACTACCTTCCTTGGTTTTGTCATCTCCTCCAAGGGGCTAGCCACGGATCCCCAGAAGCTGGAGGCTGTGCGATTGTGGCCCCTACTCACATTGCTTAAGCAGCTGCAACGTTTTCTGGGGTTCGCCAACTTCTACCGGCAATTTATCCGGGACTTCAGGACTTTAAAACTCTTAAAGGGGGCGTTTTGGTGGTCTTCCATGAACCAGGATGTCCAGGCCTGTTCTGTTTGCGCCCGCTCCAAATCATACAACTCCGCTGCAGTGGGTGACCTGCAGCCCTTACCAGTCCCTAAACGGCCGTGGTCTCACATTGGACTGGATTTTGTCACAGGACTGCCAGAGTCTCGTGGAAAGAACACCATCCTTACCATCGTGGACAGGTTCTCCAAGGCTGTTCACCTGGTGGCCCTTGCTGGATTCACCACTGCCAAGGAAACAGCTGAAATTCTCATTGAGCATATAGTCCGCTTGCATGGGTTCCCCAAGGACATCGTCTCGGACAGAGGGCCCCAGTTCATGGCGCGGTTCTGGAAGGCCTTCTGCCGTCTGATCGAGGCCACCACTAGACTGTCATCCGGCTATCACCCACAGACTAACGGTCAGACGGAGAGGACCAACCAACAACTGGAGTGCTTCCTTCATTGCTTCATGGCCGTTCGGCAGCCCTTTGGGCGGATTATCTCGTCTGGGCTGAGCTCTCCCACAATCTGCTCCAATCCGCCGCCACCGGGCTCAGCTCCTTAGAAGTGTGCCATAGCTACCAACCCCCGATGTTTGAACATCAGGAGCCAGGGGTTGACGTGCCATCCGTCCAACAGTTGGTCCGCCGGTGCCGGCGACTGTGGACCCAGGCTCGGAATGCCATCACCCGGACCAACTGCCGATACATCGCTCAACATCGTCGGCGGCACCCTCCGGGATGGTTGTTCCACGTAGGTGACTGGGTCTACCTCTCCAATCGGCACATCAACCTTTGCACGGAGTCTCGAAAGCTGTCACCCCGCTTCTCTGAACCATTCAAGATATCCCACTTGATCAACCCGGTCACCTATAGGCTCCAGCTGCCTGCATCTCTCCGTATTCATCCTGTGTTCCATATCTCAGAACTTAAACCTGTGTTTTTCTCCCCTCTGTCTACCAAAGATCCTGCACCTCCTCCGCCTCGGATCATTGATGGTGGTCCTGCGTATATGGTCCGGTGGATCCTTGACAAGTACCTTGTCGACTGGGAAGGCTATGGCCCGGAAGAACGGTCTTGGGTCCCCGGCCGTCACGTCCTGGACAAGACCCTCATTGAGGACTACCGTCGCCGGGTGTCTTTCCTGCCTGGACCATCGGGAGTCGGTCCTGGGTGGGGGGGTACTGTCACACACACAGGAGCACGTGGCGTCTCAAGGTCAAGGAGATGATGTCACGTCTAGTATATAAACAGGAAGAAATCGTATCATCCTCACACAGCCATTGAAATCATTACGCTTCATGCCCGCATGTCAAACCTCTTCCAACCTTCAACCCAAGCCTATCCACGGTACTGTGAATAATCTGACTCGTAGAGTCGTTTGTATACTATTCTGTGTGTGTTCAGAACGTGAGTACAACTTGGTGTGGACTCTTACTCCATTAGGGAGCGTTCTGAGAATAAACTGCTTGGCTTACCTGCTCTCTCGTGTCCTATCACGTCTGAGTCCTTCCATCACGCAACACAGAGGGCACAGTTCACTCAGTATTCTGCCTTCCACCGTGACAACAATCATCTAATGCAAAATAGTCTTTATGAAATATTTCAGTCTGGTTTCCATCAAAGCCACAGTATAGAAACAGCACTGGTCAGGGTGATGAATGACTTGCAGATGACAGCTGATGCTGGCTCCCAATCCCTACTCATTCTCCTGGATTTGTCCGCTTCCTTTGACACAGTCGGCCACAACATTTTATTGCACTGTCTACATACTAGGGCTGGGTGATATGTATCGCGATAGACACGTGATCGATATCAATAAAAAATGTGTTCGATAAAAGTTTCAATATATTTTATTCTTTGTCGGAAGAAAACAGAGGTTGCAAATCTGGTTTGGTTGCTAGTTTGGATCCGTGCCGGAAACACAGCTGTCATAAATGGTCGTAGCACAGCAAATCAACTTCTTTTATGGAAGTTCTGCTGTTTTTTTGTGAATCAAAAAGCTTCTGATGTCATTCCGAGCCTTGTCTGGACTTCCTGTATTGCGTAGAAGTTAAGTTATAAGAATTTAAAAAACATGGAAAAATACCACTAGCAGCAATTTAAAGATGGCATCGCACACATGCGTGACTAAACAACAAAAACGCCTTAAATGTTAAGAAATAATTGTTAAGTGTTCATTGTGTTCAAGTGTTCATTAGACTTGTGTTTACATTTTAATTATTTGAGTTCTCCATGGTTGTTGACATTTCTGTCTTAATAACTGAGGGGATTATGATCAGAGGAAGGTTAAGTTTAAAATGAAAATGTTTAAATGTACTACATACCACCATTGGCCTCTCTGATTCCGCTTACAACTGGTTCTCCTCCGTTCTCAAAGACTTACTTTTAGTCATTAGATTAGATTAAATCTAGATTAATTTCAAGATTACAGTGAGATTAATCTAGATTTAAAAATTAATCTATGCCCACCACTAGTTAGGACCTACTCTTTTCACGATATACCTGCTCACTCAATATGTTTGTGGAACTGCCCCAACTTACCTCAAGGACCTTCTCATTCCTCACACTCCCTTCTCAAACCCCCACGGACTAAGCTACACACAATGGGGGATCGAGCTTTCTGCGCGGCTGCTCCCTGCCTATGGAATGCCCTCCCAGACCATCTGAGGGTACCCCAGACTGTGGACTAATTTAAATGTGGCCTGAAAACTCACCTTTTTAAAACTGCTTATCCTTGATTTTATTTGTTGGTGATTTTTATTTGCTGCTCATTTTCTCTGCAGCACTTGGAGATTGTTTTTAATGGAAAGTGCGTAAAATAAAATGTATTATTATTATTATGTTCAGTTTGTTCTCACACTAAAGATGTGTGTTCACCTACATCCTTAGAAACAAAGCACTGAACTGAATTCTCCGGAAACATTTTCTTTTTTCAGTGCTAAATAGGGAAAACAGCCTCACCCTACCTTACCAGGAACGCATAGCAACCCCAGTGCCATGTTCCTAGAAAAGCATTGATTTGTAATAAAACTCACCTCATATGCAGACATTTGGACATTCCATATCACATGTTTTGATGATGTGCTAAATTCAACATAAAGAAGAAAATTAAATAAATTGCCTGTACAGAAGGTATGGCATATTTTATATATTGTATGCATTTTCCAGTAGAAGTAGAAGTGGAAATGGCATAACATTGTTCAGAAAAAAAGCCTCTCCACAAGCATGTTCTATGTTGATAATGTTTGCCTATGTCAATTAAGCCTACTCACTCAAATGAGCCCACATGGCACACAAAAGAACAATTTTTCTTATTATACGACCCATGTTGTGAGCCCCATTTGGAAACTACACAGGCAGCCTGGCTGGTAAGTAAACTTTTTCAGGGGTGTGAATAAAGTGGTTGGGTTCAGACACAAGCAACTCAAGGGTACTGTTATTGTAGGAGCAAGGGGCAGAAAAAAAATTGTGTGGGTCATTTTCTAACAGACATAAATCTTAGCACCTTAGCAGCTCTTTTGGCTGTCTTTCACAAGATAGGTCAAGCAATGGCCTTCAGACATCGAATGTTGCTGAGTTTCCAAATTTTGTCTGATCGCATGTTCATGTGACAAAGAAGTTGGTCCTGGTTGCCAGCACTCCACTTGCTTCCATTGAGGAATTTGATCAGGTCTGATAGATGTATGACCACTGGAGGGGCTTCTAGTGGGTAGGACACTTGCTTCTGGACCAAGAGGTCATAGGCTATAATCCTCCTCTCCTTACTTTCCTTCTACCAAGACCCATTCAAGTAAGAATTTCATTGTGCTCTGTACACTGTACTTTGTACATATGATAAACTTGAACTTTAGTTTAGTTTAGTATTTTTTTTATTTCAAACAAACATGTGCATTCATCATAATTACATATAATTTCATTCTTGTGTTTGCAAAGGAGTAGGCAGAAGGATACACTTATTTGGCCCTACCCCCCACAAATTTTACATCACAATCATAAACAATAACAGAATAGTTTCTTTCATATATAAATTTGCAGGTTCACAAATAATGAAGCACATGAACCAAAACATCAATTACTGTCCTGGGTAAACCCCGTTTTCTTCATTCTTATATTTGTTTAGTTTTTATTTAATATATTTTCTTTTAAACTGGTTTATCTTGTTACTTTTTATTTCTTCTGTTAGACTATTCCATTATTTAACTCAACTCAACTTAAACTCAGAGATTTAATGACATGCAGACTTCTCTGTAAAATGAAAAAGGTTACAAATATTTCAATACAGTGCAAGTTACTCTCACAACTGTTCCACAATTTTTCAGCTTTACACACAGGAAAAATATAATCTATCCACCGATTGAGCTGCGAATTCTAACCAGAGTGGATGGGCATCTCCAGTCCTCTTGACTTATGGGTCTTTAGACTAAAACCCACACAGACACAGAAAACCCCGGAAAAACCTGACCGTCCCGGCAGGTAATCACACCCAGGACAATCTCACTGTGAGACAACAGAGCAACCCAGAAAATAGTTCAATTTTTGCCTCCAAATTTATGTATTTTTGTATCATTAATTTGAATGTTTGAAGTTCCTCCCACACTCTAAGCAGGGATACAGTTTCTGCTCTGATGTTTCTGGAAACTCTTCCCACACTCTGAGCAGTGATATGGTTACTCTCCAGTGTGAATGCGCTGGTGTTTTTTCAGTTTACTCTTCTCTCGAAAACTATGGCCACACTCTGAGCAGTGATACGGTTTCTCTCCAGTGTGAATGCGCTGGTGTGTGTTCAGTTTACTCTTCACTCGAAAACTCTGTCCACACTCGGAGCAGTGATACGGTTTCTCTCCAGTGTGAATGCTCTGGTGTCTCTTCAGTTGACTGTTGTCTCGAAAACTCTGTCCACACTCTGAGCAGTGATACGGTTTCTCTCCAGTGTGAATGCGCTGGTGTATTTTTAGATTAGCTAGTTGGTTAAAACTCTGTCCACACTCTGAGCAGTGATATGGTTCCTCTCCTGTGTGAATGCGCTCGTGTATTTTCAGTTTACTCTTCTCTCGAAAATTCTGTCCACACTCTGAGCAGTGATACGGTTTCTCTCCAGTGTGAATGAGCTGGTGTGTTTTCAGTTTACTCTTCACTCGAAAACTCTGTCCACACTCTGAGCAGAGATACGGTTTCTCTCCAGTGTGGATGCGCTGGTGTCTTTTCAATTTACTCTTCACTCGAAAACTCTGTTCACACTCTGAGCAGTGATATGGTTTCTCTCCAGTGTGAATGAGCTGGTGTGTTTTTAGATTAGTTAGTTGGTTAAAACTCTGTCCACACTCTGAGCAGTGATACGGTTTCTCATCAGTGTGAATGCGCTGGTGTGTTTTCAGTTTACTCTTCACTCGAAAACTCTGTCCACACTCTGAGCAGTTATATGGTTTCTCTCCAGTGTGAATGCGCTGGTGTGTTTTTAGATTAATTAGTCGGCTAAAACTCTTCTCACACACTGAGCAGTGATATGGTTTCTCGCCTGTGTGAGTGCGTTGATGTATTCTGAGCTTATGACTATCAGCAAAACTCTTCCCACACTCAGAGCAGTGGTGAGTCCTCGTTTTTCCTTCATTGTTTTGTGTTTGACTCTGAGACGTGTCGATGTGAAGGGTAGCAGAAGATGTTTTCTGAGGACTGGAGCTTCCGGACACCACAGTCTCATATTTATCCATTCCTGAGTTCGGCACGGTCACATTTTCTTCTTGGGACTCAAATAAATCCTTCACAGTGGCATCCACCGGTGTACTTGTAGAAGTACATTTTGACTGTGTAAGTAGGTGGGAAGTAGAAAAAGGAGAAGACTTGCAGCTTGTCATTTCTTTCTGCAAGATAAATGTAAAAAAAGAACATTTTAGTTCCAGGTGCAACAGAATAGTGAAGAACAGAGAACCCCTGTGACCTTCTTGAACTTACAGCTAGACAAACCCTCCCAGCAACAGAAATATGTTGAGGCAACTGATGAGATATGGAATGTCCTGTAATGTTACTCACACGCTAACAAAGGCACAGATGAAAGGAGTGTTACATGTGAACAAGAGGTTATTTAGGAAAAAGTCTGGGGTTGAAAAACTCCCACATGTGACCATGGTTGTGGGTTCAGCTGATTAATTGTTTTAATAAAGCATCTTGGAAATCTGCAGTATTGGGCCACATAGTTATTCAAATGCTAAAGGTAACTTAATTCCTTCAGAAATGTTAAATACTGGTGCTTTGTTGCATGAAATTGATCAGTTTGTGCTTCCTCCTATTGATAATCTGATTCTTTTTCATGAAAACAAACAGCATATCGGTCTGTTCACATAAACAGCAACTTTAGGAGAATGTGATTTTGCAAAATAAAAGACAATATCTCATTAACCATTACAGGCAATCATCCAGTGACTGAAGGTCTTCTGGAGCAAGGAGTGCCATAACACAGACAGTTCAATCAGATTTAATAAATAAAGATCTCCAACTCCAAATCCATAAGAGCAGTGCTAACATTAGCCTCCTTAGCTCAGCTCAGTCTGGAGGAAGTTATAAGGTGGATGCATCATCAAATTGCTAAATCTGAATGAATTTGCCTGTTCTTTAAGTGTTTTTGTGATTATTAAAACCCAGGACAGAATTTGAGTAGAAAACAACATTTTGAATAGAAAAAAAAAAAATCATAATAACTGACAAAAGAACAATAACATTTTTCTTAAATAAAGAAAGAACACAAAATTCTGCCACCAAACTACAATACAAATAAACAATAAATAATAATTAGATTATATTAAATAATAAATAATAATAATTAAAATAATTTAAAAATAAACAATTAGTGAAAATACAACAAATAAAGTGCAATCAAAAACAACCCCCAAAGAAATAAAGAAATATAAATGATTAAGTCTATAGCACATCTATTTGTTGCTGAAATAATCATCACAGTTAACACAAAAGGGTAATCATATTCATCATCATAATCATATTTGTTTCAATTCCAGTAAATTTATTCATTCAAATAACACCTTTCAGTGGGATAAATGTATTGTAGGTCATAGCATAACTTGTACTTTTTGAGTTTGCTGAAGTAAATGAATTCGTAAATTCTGGAGATTCTTTTATACAGTGGTTTATCAGAATAACAGATTTGCTCAAATCCTGTCAAATCAGGCATCTTAAGTAACCTTTTTAATTTGACCCTTAAAAAATCTCGCAATTGCAGATAACTAAAAAAATTCTTTAATACTCAAATTATATTTTTCCTTATCTGTCCAAATGACATTAAAATGCCATCATCAGAGCAATGTTCCAAATGTGTAATACCCTTCTCCAACCAAATCCCAATTTTTTTATTTTGATAACACATTGGGAGCATTCTGTTTCCCCATAAAGGTGTTTTAGGAGAAAGAAAATTAGCCTTTCCCAGTAGCGACCGCATTTTATTCCACGTTTGAACTGACTGAATAATCATGGGATTTAGGGCTGCATGATATTAGGAAAACATGCGATAATGTTGTTGAGTGTTGCGATGTCACATGCGGTGAGTGAGTAAAAACTTAGCCTTTATAGTGTTTAAGTGTTTCTTCTATGGATCTGTGATAATAAAGACTCCAGGTCCTGACTAGTCTATGCAGGAAAAAATTTAAATGCAATATTTCCACTCCACCTTTTTTTTTTTTTTTTAAGTATTTACTTAAACAGAGCATTTAATGCCTTCAATAAAACATTTGACCCATTGAACATTGTTGAAAAAAATATTTTTTATTTAAATATTTAATTTAATTTAAAATCTTAAATAAATGTAAACGTAGTTTAAATTATAGTAAGTTCTTAGCCAGAAAAAAATAGCAAAAGGAACAATCTATAACAGCAGCACAGAAAATGAAGAAACTGCCCAGTGATTTTTGTTTGCCCTCTTCTCTGTGGCTCTGGGTGAAGAGTTTTGGAAAAACACCATTTATTGCAGTTCAGCCATTTTTTGCGATATGGATATTTTTTCACAATATGTATATTATGCATGTTGATATCGCAATGACGGTAAATTTGCGATATATTGTGCAGCCCTAATGGGATTACTGGTTTTCTTTTTATCAGCACATCATATGTATACACTATATTGATAGGACAATCTTCTTTTATCTCAAATTTCTCCATATTGAGCCAAGAAGGAAAAGGGGTCCCGGCAAACATCTGAGCCAGCTCCCAACCCTACTTTGTGAATAGATTAACGGCGATATTTTTTTTATCGCACAATAAGAGTCTTGTGTTAACGGCCCAGCACTACCAGTAATACATTTTAAAACTGGGAAGTCCGAGTCATCCTTGGTTGTAATCTAAAGCCAATTACAGCCATTCTATTAAGAGTAGCAAAAAAGCGTTTAGGTAAGGAAATTGGAAGAGATTGAAACATACATAAAATTTTGGGCAAAATGTTGACTGCACTCATTCTACCAAGGGGTATATCCATCCAATTAGTTAAGTCTCTACCCACTTTTCTAAGAGACTGGCCAAATTAAGTTAATAAAGATTCTTTAAATTACCATCTACTTGTATACCTAAATATTTAATACCACTGGGTGAGCGCTTAAAAGAGAAACCATCAAGTGTAGTACAGCCAAACCCTGACAATGTAAATTTCACTTTTATCCATATTAACTTTATACCCAGAGAAAGTGCTATACAATTGTAAACTTATTCCGTAGACTAAACAAAGACTCTTTGGGATTTGTAAGAAATAAAAGAATATCATCAGCAAATAATTATATTGTCTCAGGGCCAATTTCAAAGTCTTTTGTATTAGGATTGGATGCGATAGCCTCAGCTAGAGGTTCATTAGACAGGGCAAAGAGAGCTGGGCTTAGGGGGCATCCTTGTCTACATCCTCTATACCAGTGGTCCCCAACCCCCGGGCCGCGGACCGGTACCGGGCCGTGGGTCATGTGGTACCGGTCCGCGGGCTGCACAGA
>JBBPCW010291360.1:0-10392 GCA_037974425.1 Phenacogrammus interruptus
CACACACACACACACACACACACACACACACACACACACACACACACACACACACACACACACACACACACAAGCAGTGAAGAAAGTGATCTAACACAGATAGTATGCTGTTTAGAATAATAATAGTTTATTCTGATTACAATTACAGAAAGCATTAATAACAGAGGGAGATTTCCATACTGTCCAGAACTTTATGATATACAGCATATTCTGAAATCTTCATCATACTATAAAGAACATTTACATCAGATATGTTTCAGTTACCTATTGTATTCCTTAACTACAGCAGATTGCAGGATGGTAGGATTTAACAACATAATTGCATGCAACTGCTGGTATGTGATCTTCTGCACTATCATCACTGTACTAGTATACATGAAAGATTAAGCATTTTTGCACTTTTTACATGTTGTACTTCATAATGTAACAAAACCTGAAGGCCCTCGGGCAGCTATGTGTTCAGAATATAGAGAATATGAGCAGGGGTGTGGAGGAAAAAAAAGAACAGTAATTAACTGTATTTACAAATACAGTAATATTATTGTCATTGCAAAATAGATTATGGATATTATAATTTGAGAAATTACTAGTAACTCATTTTTGGTAACGCGTTATTTTGAGTGCCCCCTATATGTACTTCAATTGTTAAACTGGCTGGTAAAAAGGAACTGATTATCAACAGAACTAGGGTTAGGTGTAGGTTATGGCTTAGAGATCAGATTAATATTAGGGATACGGTTAGATTGAATAACATCTATTTCAATTTACTTATACAGTTTCATTTAAAAGACATTTAGCTGACTGTTAGCTAAATGCAAGGGGTCATCTACAAAACGTCTGCAGGGGCCACTTAAAGTGTTACTTTAACAGTGCAGACATCAGGAAAATGAAAAATCACCAATATATGATAACATAGTAACATGTTTAGCTAGCACCCTGTTGCTTATGAACACTGACAAAAAAGAAACTATTAAGGTACACATTTGAACCCCAGGCTGCAAATAATGTCAATGTACCCTTTAAGAAGATACTTTCTTTCTCCCAGAGGAAAGAAGCATGTCTGTACTTTTTCATAATCAAACATTTCAGAAATATTTTTTAAAAATTAAAAGCCTGGAGATGACAAGACATGTAGTCAATACAACTTGTGATATGACTAACATATTTTGATAGTTATGTAGAGACTCTGGAGAGGACCTAGAGCACACTTCACTGTTGCTTTTAGAAGTTTGCTGCTTGCTGCTTGTTGTCTACTATGAGCGCTGGCCAGCTCAGCCTGCCCGTGTAATTTAAACATATAAATCTTGTGAGATCAGACTTTTATAATACATATTGCCAATATTTTTGCATTCATTGTGCATTTTTACCATCATTGCACAAACAATATCTTGGATTTGTCATTGTGCAGCAGCTGTTAGGCATGAGATGAGTAATGTCCAAGTCCAGTGTGCTCAAACTGAATGACCCAGCTATATTTTGTAAGAATCTGAAACATAGTCCTCTAAGGGAAATAAACACACAGTTCTCCCCCTCACTGCACTATAATGACTCTCAGGCTGCACATTCAGACGGGCCACCAGAGAATCCAGAGAATATGACAACTGTTTACTCCTTTGATTTTAACACTAGATCTCCCCAAAGGTCAAGGATGAAAATGCAGCCTTAAAATGCTAATGATTTTCAACTGAAGCATTCATATACTGTATTTACTACTTTCATATAATCTATTGCACAGATTTTCTTGAGGACACTACAGTTCATCCAACTTCTTTAATCAAAAGTTTTACTACTACTTTTTTGTCATTTTCCCGTTTCTATGGAAATAGACATTATGGATGGCTGTGATGTTGCTGAGGTTCGAGCTCATGATCTCCTGAGGTTGCGGTGAACAGTTTTAAATTATAGCTTTCCATTCACGATCTGGTTATCACTAACCCTAAACCGGGGAATACAACCAGTCTTTCAAAACGTTCACACCACTCAGTCATAAAGATGTAAGCAAAGTCATTCAGAGTGATGTGATGCGAAATGCTCTGTTCTGGAGAAGCATTGTGTTTGAAGGGAACCAGACATCTGAAATATTTAGTGTTCATCACAGAAAGATGAAACATTGTTTCACAGTAGTTTTGAGATAATTGTGTCACAAGGTTTTAAATTGTTTATAAACATCATGATTGATGGTTCCTGTTACATCACTGCAACAAAAATGGCATGTTGGTGTGTTTCTCTGTAAAGTAAACTTCACTGAACGTTTACACACCGATGCCATGAATTTCATAAAATCTCAACCAATTTTTGAAAAAGAAACTATCAACTCAAAACCCAAACCAGAACCTGAGCTCAACTACATTCAACTAACTGTTGATTGCATTTCTGTTAAATTCTAATTTTAGCCTAAAACTGCAATTGCAAAGATGGCCAAATTTGATAAAGTGAAGATGCCTGGGGGCAACTAGTTCTTTGTGACATATTTTTTAAACCACAAAAGTTACATGAAAATACACACGGTTGTAAAACAATTTCAATGTTACAATTACCTATATTTTTCAAATGACCACGTAACCAATTATAATCCAGACGTGAACAACTCTAAAAGTGCAATTCTGCCTTTTATTCATGTCTGGAGATTCAGGTAACATTGATCAAACTCTATATAATACCTTACATTTCCATGATACATGTCTTTGCCTCATGAACATTTTAAACAGGAGTTATAAGTGATGTAAAGGGGTCTGTTCTCATTAAAGTTTAACACAAGTGAATTTTGAAGAATCTAACCTTAACCTACACTTCAGCCCTAAACCCAACACTAACACTGTAGATAGTGACCCGACTTTTTTCCATGATTATGATTTTATGATCAGTTGTTGTTACTCTCCTGTCACCAGCCACTCTGATAACATTTCTAACACAATGACTCTTGCTGCACACCTCGTCCCACTTTTAGCAGCACTGGGTCACTGTTAGTTGCTTCATGCTGGGAGTCTCACAGGGAAAGTTTGGGAAAGACTGTATGTGGGCCAGAGTGTTAGCAACTAAAACCAAGACAGCAAATCTTCAAAGAGCGCTGATGTAACTTATTCCAACTTAAGTCTGTGTTTAAGAGATTATATAGGCATACACACACACACACACACACACACACACACACACACACACACACACACACACACACACACACACACACACACTTCTAATGAAAGAGCTTGCTGTATTTCCTTCCGTAACAAAACAAAAACATCTGGTAAAACTATAATGTTTTTTATGATATAATATTTTTATGGAATTTTACAGAAGATTCTTGGATGTTGCTTTGAAGATCAGCATGAAATGCATCACCATGCCTCATTTTTTTAAAAGTTCTTATGCGTCACTCGCCATAATGAGTGTACCATAATCTGTGTTGTCTGCTTTGCCTTACAAAATTATTGGCATCCTCAATAAAATGCATTTAAAGGCTATGAGAACATGTTTTTGTTCAGCCATTTGATTTTTTTCGGGAAAATATGAGATATTCAGTATTAAGAGATGTCATGACTACCCTGGTGCACGCATTGAGCAGGACCTTGGGGAACAAAAATGCTGTTTAGAATTATGTCTAGAAGTGAGATGAGAGTTCCTGTCTAGTGCTATTTGTCATTTTAACTATTTTTGATATTTGGCTCCGAGTGTCGCATTTAAACATTATTTGCCTTGTGGTCATCAGGTGCTCACATCCGAGGCTTTAAGAAAAAAAACAGGCCGAGTAATACTGGAGCAATGAAATACTGAAGTATGGATGTGTCCTTTTTAATGTACTGCAAATACTCACTCACTCTCTCTCGCACTCTCTCTCTGTCCCTCACACACGCACACGCGCACGCGCACGCACACGCACACGCACACGCATACGCACACGCACACGCACACGCACACGCGCACACACGCACACACGCACACACACAAACTTCAGCGCAGGGTAAATTTAGAGGACCGAACAACATTGATAAAATGCTGTTGATAGCTTCCTGGAGTGTGGCGAGCACTGGAAAGTCCCAAGAGCTCTCTCTCTTTCAAGCTCTCTCTCTTTCAGTCTCTCTCTTACGCAGGCACACATATACACTCCCATAGTAACAGTAATAGTACAAGGGAAAAAAGTAGTAATAGTAACAGTCTCTATGTCTTTTTCTCTCTTGCTCCCTCCTCATCTCTCTCCCACACACACACACACACACCACATAGGAGGAGAGCTGCTCCAGGAATGCTACTGTGTATGGGAGGGAGTGAGCATGCAAGGAGCTGCTGTGTGTGTATCAAATTTCATTTGAACTTAAAGCAGATATGAGGACTAAATATGTGCTGTGTATGTGGTATACACATACATTATATATGTCTGTGTAAACTTGAGATTAGTTTAAATACATATGTATTTTAGGAAAAGGTGCATTTTATTGTTTTGTTTGTTTGTGTTCACATTTCCATAACATGTACTAGCCCTTGCATGAGGACTGGCACAAGGATGGGCAGTATCATGTTACACTGATATGAATTTAGTTAGATGTTTAAATATTTACTATGTTGAGATATATTAAAATCTCTAAATGAAAAAAAGAATAATAAAAACAATATGCTGTATTATCTTGGAAATGTGAGTGTGACAGAGTACAAGTCATAAATGCAATTAATATCTTCCAAAATAATACATTAAATTAGGGAAGCAAGTATTGAGACTCTGTTTTTTTTATTATTTAATATACGTCAATCAACTATATCATATTAATGTGAACAGCATTAATTACATCCTTACAAAGGTACATGTAATGTGGTGGGATATACTGAGCAGCAAGTTTTTGAAAACGATGTGTGAAAGATTTTGACTAGTGCCAAATTGGGATCTCAAAACAGCATCTCCAAAATGGCAGGTGGATTATTTCTAGAGTGTGGTGGTTACTACCTGTTAAAAGTGGTCCACAGTGCACAGTGTGTAGCTGTAGAATGGTCAAAGTGCCTATGCCCAGTGTTCAGCAGCTACAGCAGCCCCTTTCCCTTGCCAACCACCTTCAGTTCCCCAGCTTTATAGAATTTCCTCTGATGAATTTGTAATATCAGATAATGTTGTTTGCGTGTTTAGGGTCATTGTCTTTTTGAAAGATCCATCTTCTTCGCAGATTCAGTGTTCCAGCACATTACTCCATTCGTGGTTCCTCGAATGTCATACTGCTTGCAGAGATGCCATTCTATCATTTTAGAGTGACTAGCTTTTCTCTGCCCTTCTTAATCATTAGTCTGAGAGAAACCTGTCTGTGGGCAAACAGCTGTGACTCTAAACTTTACAGTTGCATATTATCGAATCAGTTACACTGATTTGGATGTTTCAGATTTCTCTGCAAGTAGCAAAAGAAGTGGTGTGTTGGTTGTTTTTGAATATGGAGTTTACCACAATGTGTCAAAACAGTAATCAAGAGATCAAGCGTAACCAAAGGGGGAAAAAGAGGGAGCAGCAACAAAAATCTAAAAGAACACACACATTCAGACACTCACTCAAGCCATAACCCTTCACCTGAAAAGGCTGCCAGTCACCGCTGCATATTTTTGCTACTGTGAACGATGTCCTGTCTGGTCCGCCCTGAGAGCAGTCCCGCTTTCCTACACTGCCATTTTCATTTTCATTTCAGCTTGCATTCCTCCCCACATCCCAACGGCCTGGACAACATCTGCAAAAGAAATAACAGTATTTAGAGAATTCGCAGAAATGTTTTGCTCAGAACTCATTGTTTTCGGTTGATTTAGTCTCAAATGTGCACAGACACATATGTTCACTCTCCAAGCCTGATGATCTCATGGTCTTGTGTCAAAACCATGAAACCATGGCCTTTGTTTTGGTCTTGGACTCAGCACAAGTGGTTTTGATCTTGACCTTGATCATGGTGATCAAAAATCCAGCGTAATAATTTAATATCAGTAAAACAAAATACAATGATGCCAATAAATAAAAAGTGTCTTAGACCCTTGGGTCTTGTCCAAATAAAACTCATACAGATTTTTTGTATTTGTAGTCTTCATCTCGTATTTTGTGACCTTGGTAAATACACATTACACACAACAGGGACGACATGAATAAGAAGGGCCCAAGACAGAAACTGGATTTACATGGGTTAATGCATTCAAGGAATAACTTATCAGGAAGTAAGTTGGAACACAAGAACTACTGCTCATGAACATTATCTGATGCATGAAAGAAACAAAGTCATTTATCAGGGCGTGAATTCCCAGAAATGGGCGGGTCAACGCACCGACTACACATTTTACAAATAAACAAATCACTGCAGGCACAACTTCATACATCTACATGTCAAACTTCTTTTCATATTTAAACTAGGAGAGAATATATCGACAAAATAAACTTTGTTGCTAGGTTACGGGGATGCTGGCGAGACTGACGGCGTTCCGTCTGGAATGTTTTTATTTGGGATTTCTTGAAAATTATGATTGTAATGTAAATATTTACCGATCAATGAATAGTATTGTTTAGTCTATATAATTTACTATTATTTTCACTATTTTTTCTCATGGCTACCATGGCAAGAACAAAACCACCCGCAAATCCACTGTTGGGAAGGCTCCTGGCCATGAAGGCCGCTCGCAAGTGCGCTGCCGTATCCGTGGAGAGTGGCTTGAACAAACTGAGCTTACTTCAGCTGTCTTTCACAGGGTTCTTGCGATGAACATTCTACGTTTTAGCTATTTTGCAATTTGTATATATAGTTATTTTGTTATATATAGTTATTATGAATATGAATCAAAAACAAAAGTGCTAAATAGGTTGTTTATGCAATTAAAATGAAGTGTTTGAACAACAGCCACATAAAAGGTTCTCCACATTTAAGCTCTACCAGGTAATACATTGAAAACTCTGGCCAGATTATTCTGCTTGTGTTTTACTGACACAGTAGGCAGGAGAAGTAAAATGGTTCACCTAAAAATACAGCATTCATTTAAACAGTGTATTACTATGGGGAACCTTTCCATCCTTTTTATTAATTCAGTACTTTCTGATATTAGAAAGGAGGTTATTGTTTAATTAATGTGTCTTTGGTGTAAAGTGTTATCAGAATAATTAATGAGTATTCTAGCATTTGTTTTTATTTATACACTTACAGTCTTACTAAATGAAGGTCTAATAAAGTATAAGTGAAGGGTTTGATGCATCATTAATTCACAAAACACACACAGACCCAAACATGCAGTACATACGAGCCTGCTCCTTTCTGAATCACTATAGCCTCTTCTCATGCTCTCTTTCTTTTATAAGTCCATTTGTAAGCAGTTATAGACTTGTTCAGGTTGTCTCTCTAAGGGCTGACAAGTGCTAAGTCTTACAGAAAGAAAGCATTCAGTGCTCTGACGCGGCACTGAGATCTTACAGGAACACATGGAGCTGGACACGTTTCAGGGCTCCAAAGTTTCAGTCTTCAATATGCTCATGAGGTCACACAGCACTACAAGCACACAGTGGAGGCTGTGTTCGCTTCCAGCCATTATAGATATCCACAAAGCTGACTCACCCTGCCTCCGGCCTGGTGCTGGACAAGAATACTGCACTGTCAGCGTTCAAATGATTTTATGGAAAAGGCATGACATTAAAAAAAGCCAACCATAATAATAATAATCTTGTTTTGAGGGGCTTTCAGAGGATACTACTGGGATACACGTACATTTTCAGACATTGCTTGGTGTTCACAGGCTCTTATGAAACATGACCCCATCCAAAAAGAAGCTACTACTTAATATCTTGAATCGACAGGGCAAGCAGCAGCTTTATGTTGCATTGTATTCTGTGTAATTACTTGATAGTAAGCCTAAGGATTGGGTTCTTAATTTTTGGTTCTTAAGTCCTTTGCAGGACTTTGTTGATTTCCTGGCACCCACTTAGCCTAACAGATGAGGAATGAGCGACAGAGAAATCACCAAACTATACAATACCAACCCTCCCGTGTCAGGAACTGAAGGGGTTAAAGAACAGAATCATGTGGTTGTTGGCTGCCATGACTGTAACTGCATTCCTTCTATATAAGATCATTATCCTACATGGTTTAACATGCGTCAGACCCTAAAGGCTCAGTGCATGCGGGAACCATTAGTGAATGATTACAGTTGCAGTCTAAGGGTGTGTTTAATCTAGTTAAGGACACGTGTTAAACTTGACTTTTTTCTCAGTTAATTGTTTTTACACACTGTTCCAAAACCCATACTCAGTTCTTTCATGACACCTTTCATGGTATTACTGCCTATTTGGAAGCACAGCAGTTACAGCTCCCAGAGAGGTCCTAACATGCTAATTTACAGACCACTTGCATAAACAAGTGACCCACCAAGTGTCTTCAGGACATCCCACATAATCACAGAGGCACAGGGGCCTCCTACCAATCAAAAATGCAGAGAAGTATGTTTTTCCATGGAAAACCAAACACGTCAACAGGCCTGCACTAACCCAGTTACAGCTTTTAAAGGACCTATTCATGAACCATCGCCACTAATGCACAATCAGACAGCTGACAGAGGAGCAGATTGCTGCCCTCACAAAAAGCCAACTGTGTCCTCTGTGTGTGTGTGCGCGTGTGTTTATGTGTGAATGTGTTTACTTTTCAAGTAAGAGTTTACCTGGCTGTGAGCTTAAGGGCTGGAGAGAAAGAGAGAAATAGAAAGTAAAAGAGAGGGAGAAAGAGTGTGTCTGTGATATGGGAAGGTACGCCTGAATTTGAATGTTTAATTTAGAGCTGTCCTCCACATGATATTTTTAAAAACAGACAAAACCTCAGCTTGGTCTGGTGGGCAGAGATTTTTATCAAGAATTTATATTATTTTCGTCCCAATTGTCTCCCCAATATAGTCCAATTCCACCCACTAGCTAAGACTGCCAAAACTGAGAGGATGAAAGCAAGCCAATGGTTCTTCAGAGAGACATTAAGCACCACAGCATCTTTTTCATAATTAATACAACAGTATTGAATAACTTAACACTCGCCAATTATTTTGTATCAGATAACAGATGCAATTTGGTTGGCTAGCATGGTGCTCACCTTGAGAGAGTAAAGACAGTTATGTTCCCTTGAACTCTCAACAAAATATGGCAATGCCATCATTGGTGATGCTTTCCTTATAACTATAAGAATTTAAGCTTGAATTTAAAGTGCTACAAAATAAAACATTACATGTATGTAGTATAGACAATGTGCCCTGATGGAAAGGAAGGTTCTCTGGAAGGAGAGCAAGCAGGAATCACACAGCATGAAGCAGCTTAGACTGAGAGCTGAGTGGTTAAAAGGGACTGGATGAGTAAAAATGAAAGGATGCAATGAGTTACAAACTGGTCACAAGCACCTGACTCAGCACAGCTAGAATATATGAGCAAGTCCGATCTTTCATCAGTCCCCTCTCTGTCCGTCTATCCTCCCTTATTCTCTCATTTCAGCACATCCCTTGTCTCCCCTCTCCACTGCTCCTGACAGGCCAGGGAAAATGATGAGGGAATAAACACTAGGGAGTTATAGTTATTTTCAGGGGCGAAGCAGTAATGCCCATTATACAGTAGGTCTGTAGAGACCTTGAACTCCAATATCCCACCTGATGGAAGCTGGTCCAGCATGAATCCTTCTGGTGCCTTCCTACAAGGCCTGTTTCTTGTTGAAATGGCAAGCTGCAACAGGATCATTATTATGAATGTCATTTCTACCATGTAAAAAAAAAACAACACATTTTTAGCCAGTTATCCAATACATTGTGTGGACATTTCATGAGGAATGAAACAATAGAAGCTGTCCAAAATGATCTGGACTACAAAATCATTACATTAACTCCTATTACATCTGCAATAGTGAAAATAAGAACAGATTAATTTGGTGGCAGAACTGAAAAGTGGGGCCATATGTTTTGACAGAAGACCTTTTGTCCTATTTCCCTGATTGGTCTCTCTGTGTAAGCAGCAGCTTTTGCAATAAGACAAAATGTAGAAGCACAAACCAAACCGTTGCTGTTTTTACAAGTTACACTACAGAACAAATATTCTCATTTAGCATTTGCTCCAGGAGAACCCATCGTTATTCAATGTACATCATCTCATGTGCACATTCACACACAGATATGCACACGCAGAGAGTCAAATAATCAGTAACAGTGACACACACATCCACTCACACAGACACACCACTCTCTCCCCACAGTGATTTATAGAGAGGCTAGAAGTTATTTATTTTACATGTTCCAGATTTGGAAATCATTTATCTTTCTGTTTACACAGAGCAGAAGCCATGTCTGGCAGTCAAATACTCATTTAAATTTACTTACACACACACACACACACACACACACACACACACACACACACACACACACACACACACACACACACACACA
>JBBPCW010291394.1:0-10389 GCA_037974425.1 Phenacogrammus interruptus
TCTCTCTCTCTCTCTCTCTCTCTCTCTCTCTCTCTCTCTCTCTCTCTCTCTCTCTCTCTCTCTCTCTCTCAACCACATACACACACGTGTGTGCGTGGCTGTGTGTATTTTTGTAAATGAGTCTATAATAAACCTCGAACCCTCTCTCTCCACCACATACACACACACACATACAGACATACATATAGTCTTAAAAAAACATTTATGAAGTGAACAATGCACAATATAAATGTAACATATAAAGATGTTATATACGTATTGTTATCATTATTCCCCCGAATAAAACAATAATAAAATATTTATGTTTAGTTTTTAAGTTTCGATGCAAAATATTATGTTTGGATGGGCAGAAAAATGCAAGGCCTGGCTTTTGGTGAAACTGTGAAGTTGACCTTTTGTTTGTAGTGGTTTATGTCTAGAAAAGAAATGCATGAAAGAACACTTCACAAATACATATCAGAAACACGCGAAAATAATGCCTCGTGGTGACGCCTCTAGTCACGTGGGTTTTGTTTGTGAAATAAACCATAGCAACACGTCTCGGTTTGCAGACACCGGACAGTTAGAAGAACGAACAAAGTAGAGATAAACACAGTCGAAATGGATCGACCTTCACGCGTGAGATGTTTCACTGCACATGACAGATCCTCACCTCAACTGCAGGTAACGGGGAGTGTGAGTATTTACAACAGCCTGTTGCTCTGTTTGACTTGATGGCTAACAAATCGTAATTCATTTTATGCGTTTTCTGTTTCTATAAAGAGCCAAGTAAGTGGACCGACCCGTGGCCCACGCCCTAAAGAGTAAGAGTGAGACGTTACACCTCATTTTCTTGTAGAGTGTGTGATCAGTAATCAGTAATCCCATCTTCGTCACTCCTGTACAGAGTTCCTGTGCTGGAGTTAGAGAGACTGGTGGACAGGGAAGACGAGGTGAGAAAATAAACCGATGCTCAAGATCGTAGTGATAAAGAGTGATGCAGAGTGACTGTGTGTGTCCAACAATGAAAGAGTGAGTGTATGCCTCTTCTTTAAATCCCAAGGATGCTGCTTTCACACCAGTGGCTGGAAATCCATCAGGTCTGCTGTCAGGAATGAGTTGGGGTCCCGCAGCCTCAGCATGCCAACCTCAGGTTCTCTCATCCACCAGAATAGTTTCAGTGCACTCTCTGTCAGATCAGAACATTGTAACTTTGTATAATAATGTTTATTTATTAACATTATCTGATTAAAAACTGAATATACCATTTGTACTCTGTCAACATATCAGTTTGATTGAACCGGTAGAAATAATAAAATAAAACCTTACTTTACCTTATGTTAATGTACTGGGTTTTGCTCCAATAAATTGTGTAAAACTGTGTTTGCAGTTCAAAGTTTATTTATATATTTTACTTAGAAATGGAATGAAATAGTGTCAGAAAGACAGATCGCCCGCTTGGGTTTTCACCAGTCGTTGAAGTCCAGCAACAGAGGCCAGCCACTGAACAGTCCACCTAGCAATCCCAGTCCTGACATGGAACCACCATACCAGACCCCAGACTCTACTGAGCTCAGCCAAATTCAGATTGATGCCAACCACACCAGAACCAAGAAACTGGAGGCAGTGAGTAATCCCTGCTTAGTCAAGACTGGGTGTTTTAAAAACTGTTGATGTGACTAACAGAGTATTAATGTTAATGTAACATATCTGTACTATTATAGCCAGATGTGCATTTGCATTAGGGAAGCCTATAGTAACACAGCACTGAAATTAATGCTTATGGTTGTATGTTTTTAACTTTTTATTTTTGGATAGATGATGTATTGGCAGTTTTGATTTTACACGACTGCTTTGCTGTAGTGTTAATGGATTAAAAGGTATGTTTGTAGGAGGGGCTAACTTTGGAGAAAAGAAAACAAGCTGTGATTGAACAGATGATGGTGGACCAGCTCTCCAGGTGAGTTGCCCTGTCTTTCTCTTTCTCTGAAGTGGAGGTGACATTCTTACAAACAGCCCTGGTGTCTAGCTTTAGCAAATAAATTTCATGATAAACGCCCATCCCTTACGAAACAAACGTATATTGAAATATACTAGAATTTATATTGCAATACATTAGGAAATATATTTCAATATATAAGAAACATATATTGCAATATATGGATGGACAACCTATTACTATATATTGATTCATATATTTTAAAATACATTGCTGTAACAAACAAAACTGTATTACATTACTGCATGTATGTTTATTGAAACAAAGTATTTTTTAGGAGTTAAGCAAGCTCCAAGCTCCAAATCATATTTTTCATGACATTCATTATATTTTACATTATATAGCCATAGGGATAGACCATAGAGAATCAGAGCAGGCCTTTAGCATGCATGTTCTATTGTTTTCCTTTTGGACTTTCACTGAGGGACTTCTCGTTTTATTTATCGTTATTGAAGGGCAGTTGTCCTTTTTGTCCTTTTTAAAGTGGTTTTGTTTGCATGTTCCTATGTCATGTTTTAAAAAATAAACCCCATTCAGTTAATGAAAAATAACTATATTGTTGTATTATTCAATACATTATCATTAAATTATTTCATATTTAACATGTATACAATATATGAATGATATACGAATCAATATATTTAGACATGTTTCCATATAATATATAAATCTGAGTATATTATTCCATATAAATCTGAGTATATTATCTTGGACAATGAAATATATCCTCATATAATTTTACATATATTTCCATATATTTCCAATGTATTTTTCAATATATAATCTCATTTATTACGGAATATATTCCAATATATATAATAATATATTAAACAGTATATGAAAATGGCAATAATTGCAATATTTTCATATATTTTCATATATCCTCTTTCATATACAGTATTTACATATATAATATATTATTATAAAATATATATACAAATATATTACTGTGTACAATTCACAATATATGAATACACATAAAATATATTGTCACATAATATATTGAGACAAATATTTTTGTTGCGTAAGGGATATCATGGAAAGCTGAATTTTTACTCTCACTGTTAATCTAAGAACTGTTTGCTTTCCAATCCCAATGAAAACTGAGCTGCAAAAATATTTTATTGGCTTTGTGATGCCACAAAAACACTGCACTTGTTTTTATTATCCATCTATTAAGTTTTAAATAGTTTAGCTGTCATCCAACCATACAAACACCATAGGCAGACTTCTGGCAAAATTACAAAAATATTTGGGATGTGTGCTCTTTAAAATTCTACTTCTGTGTAATGTAATGAAATCTGTGGGCTGATCTTGCAGGGCAGTCATCAGCGACCCAGAGCAGAATGCTGTAAACCAGTTCAGTGCCTCCGCACACCATAGGAGGACTCTCCACCACACCATGTAAAACACAGACATACACCCCTCCCCACACTCAAGGCTCCCTGTCTTTCACAGACACGGATACGTATAGTCATGTAGTAACATAATTAGATAATTTAGTACTGTTCTCTTACATAAGAATCACGGCATTTACAGGGTGAAGACTCAGAAATCTTTGACAGAGAACCTCTTGTCCCACAAACTCTGCTTTCATGCCAGAATTTTATCAAGGTAGACATAACTATTAATGTCTGGTATGTCAGTTTATCAAATGGAGTGAAATACTTAATGTGTAATAATCACTGAGTGTGCATGTGTTTTGTTCAACAGATGTGGACGTGAGGCATGTCGAGAGCTCATTGGGTTCTTCTTCACATGTGATCAAACTCTGACAGTATATGAGTATCGTAGCTTTGGAAAAAACAGGTTTTCATAATATATGGAATTTGAAATGTATGGTTTACACTGTGCTTGGATGTTTAAAAGTAAATACTGAAGTATGAGGTTAACTTTTATATGTTTTGTAGGTGCAGCGCATTGCCTTTTATTACTCGTGATGTCTATAGGATCCGAGGAAGGCCTTACTGTCTAGCTGACTTCTCACGGGTAGAATTACTTATTATGCACATCATGATCATATCTCTCCTCTTTCTCACTCTCTCTTGCTTCCTCACATCCCCGTACACATAAATACGAACGTAGACAAGAAAACTCGTCTTAACTATCTATGATTTTCTATATATCCTATGCTATTGTTTGAGTACTCAAGTGTAATCTAGTAAGCCTTCATGACATGACATTCAACATTTTGCAGGGTGCGGATCTGCAATTCAGTACAGATGTGCCTCACATGTCCAATAGTTTGAGACAGGTGCCGTATCTGACCCTGAGAGTTACTGATGTGGATGAAGAAGCCAAAAGAACACTGCAGTATGTACTCTTCCACAGACAAACAGTACAGTTTGTGTCCAAACATTTGTAATTACCTACTCATCTAGTGTTTTCCCTGAGGTATTATATGTTTGTGCCTTGTTTTGCCTTGTTTTAGACAATATGCTGATTATTGCTGTAAAGATTTGATTGCAGTTAGCAACAAGAGCATTAGTGAAGTCAGTTACAGATGGTGGATGATTAGTTCTGCATCACAAACTCCATTTCAACACATTCGAGTAGTGTTGGATGAAGCTCCAATAATCCAGAGACAGCAGTTCATCTGCTCTAGACTGCTGGGGATTTATACCACTTTAGGCTCATGTGTGGTTACTCCAGAGTGTTGCATTCTATTGGCATAGATTTGTTGCCATGTGTGTGTCAAATTGGGTAACTGAATTTGCTAATTAGAAGAGTTGTCTACAAACCTTTGGACACAATAGGGTTCGGACTCTGTCCAAGGATTAAGTCTAGTCTTTATGTTCCTGTTTATAGAAAATCTCTCTTTAGAATGTGCCATCTGGATCAAGACTTGACCTGTAGTGTAATACAATTGAGTACTCACCTATATGTCCATTGCTTTCTTGCAGGGCTCATTCTGGAGAAAGTGGTTATTGTCTTTCTGAAGAAGAAATCAGTGACCAGAAGACCCTAAGTGCAATACAAAGTTAATAAGTTAATATTCTCTAATATTTTTCCTGACACTAAATCTTTACACTATATAATTTCCCCCAAACGAATGAGGAAAAGAAGTAATTGTTGGATAAAATGAACAATCTTTGTTGATTTTTCAGTCGCTGTACGTGATAGGCTGAGGGGTCATGCCATCTCAACTCTGATTGGCCTAGGGAGAAGACTGCAGAGTTTAGATCTAAAGCAGATTGGCCTCATTGGCAAAGGCCAGCTCAGAGAATGCCTGATGGAGGAGCTGGGTCTTAGCCAACAGGTGGGATCCAATGCTGACAAAAAATAAGCCAGTGATCCAAGAAATATAAATCTATCAAGACTTATTTTTTGCCGGAGGACAACGATATGCACTTAATGCAGTTTGATTATGTTGTGTGGGTGCCAGGACTTTGATGCTGTGTGCAGAGTTATGGGTCAGCAGGGAGGACTGATGGTGGACTACGCTAAATTGATGCGTGCTGTTACCGGGGAGATGAGCGAGATCAGAAAAGACATTTTTATGAAGGTAGCATTGCAGATATAGCTCAATCATATGCTCAGATTTTAACATGTATGTATATATTAAATGTTTATAGTGCTGTTTTGAATTTCTCTGTTCATCTTCTAACAGGCTTATGCTAAACTTGACCCAAATAAAACTGGCTTCATTTCCCTGAGTGACATCAAAAAATTCTACTTGACCAAAGCGTCCCTGGAACATGTCGAAACCCTGTCTGGTAAACTGCACACATAGTGTTCATATGCACTGCCAGCCTATAGGTGGAATACATTCAGTTATCTTCATTGAATCTTCATACACACACTGTCATTTAATGCTAAATGCAAACACCTTTGACTAAATTTTTATGACACAAACTTTCCATGTTCAAACTGCCATATTAACCATATTAACCCTATTAACAAATTTGTCTAGAAAGCAAATCATTAATAACATTGGGTTTTATCTTTGATGACCACACTGTCCAAAGCACACTGTCATGAGTCATTTTGTTCCCTTTCATTTTTTATAATTTGCTTCTTTGGCACATATTCCCTCAACTGGGCTATTAAACACAGCACTTGCACAATGCATTGTAGATTGTTTTGTTATGAAGTGATCCCTAGCTGTGAGTCATTTTTATATTTGGCTGTTTATAGACATGGAAGCAAAAATAGACTTCCTGGTTTGTATGCGGGACACAGGAAGGGTCACTAAGAAGGATGTTTCTTATGCTGAGTTTGAGGACTACTATGAAGGGCTGAGCATTGAATTCCCTGACGATCAGGAGTACATCAACATTCTGAAGAGTACATGGAGCATCTGAGTTGTGTGACCAGTGAATGTATTTATGTATATATATCAGTTTATATGAATTAAGTTAGATGTGTATGTATCTTTGTGGACAAGAGGCACTATAATCATGCACTATAACAGCTTGATTTAGAGTACTGCAAAAGTGTTGTAACCTCTTAATTTTGCAAATGTTAAATTATACAAGTAGCATTTTAGTGATTATGCAATAAACATTGATGTGTCAAGTAATGCTGGGCAATGATTAAATCTTTTAATAGTGTTTAATCGCATGTTTTTCTTTGATTAAACGCATTGTTATACAAAATGATGCAGTGAGGGGAATGCGGAGTGCAAAACGAGGTTTGAACATGCAGCGTGAAGTGTGACGTGTAAGACAAAGTTAAAGACACAGGCTTGATCCCACAACCTTCTGTTTACAAACCCATAGCTTAACCTGTGAGCTACAGAGCTCGGTTCATTTTTTGATATTTGACTTTCAGATTAAGTGTGAAAAACTTAAGACATAAGTTTTAATTCCATTACCTCATGTTTCTGAAGACACTGCTTAAAAAAGTGAGCTACATAGCTTACCACCAGTACTGCTTTTTTCCTGTATTTATCTTTCAGATTCCAAAATCATCTCTCCTGGGTTTGAAAGGAAAAAATATAAAGACAAGTCATTCAAGTGAGCCAATGGCCTAATGGTAACCTTCCCTTAAGGCAGGAAGACTGCAAGCCCATTACCGTCTGGCTCTCATAAACAGTCTATGGTTCCATTTAAGTCCAAATCCAGGGACACCAAACCTGTGACAAGCTGGCATTAGGTCTAATATACATATACTGACACTAGGGGCAAATACTGACAGATACACACATAAAGGAAAGTAAAGTGGCCTCTTATAGTCATTCATGAAATTCTTTCTCTGCATTTGACCCATTTTACCAACAATGCCTGGGGAACAGTGTGTGGTACCTTGCTCAAGGGAACCTCAGCAGTCTTGAGATGCAAACACCCGTCTTTCTGACGTGTGTGTGTATGTGTGTGTGATTTTTTGTTTGTATTTGTTTTTACAAGCAGACTAGTAATTACTTCTCACATCAGAGAGCCTTGGGTGTCCGTGACCCTGTCATTGGTCCACTTTTGGTAGGAACTGACCACTGACCAGGAACCCCCCACAAGACCTGCTGCTCTGATGATGTTCTGACCCAGTCGTCCAGATATTACAGTTTTACAGTGACAGCAGTGTTTAACAGCAGTGTTCCCTTTAACACAGATATACAGCTGCAGTTCAGATATTTCTTGTAAATCTCATCTTAAACATTATTGTAATAAAAAACAAAGCTTTTTGCCCCTGCCAGGGCATTCATGTTTTATCTAGTTTGTTATAGAAAAACAAAATGATGAAACTAAATCATCCAGAGTATGGGGGGTGAAACCTTAATAGAGCTGCTACTATGGTTCCGTCCCCCATGCTCTGGTCTCTGATTGTAACTTGTTTTTGGCAACGAGGGACTAACTCCATTTGAAAGTCTATGTATCTGAATGCAGTGTCATTAAAGTCCCTGCTGGTGTAACGTCAGGTGTTATATAATATGAACAAAAGTAATGGGACACCTGCCCCCAGTGCACCCATGAGCCCAAAAAAGCAACAGACTTTCAAAATATAATTATACATTGTATAAAAATTTGCATTAACGCACTATTAAATAACTGTCAGCATGAAGTAAATAATGTGTTAAAGCGATAATAACGCGTTAATGTGCCCAGCCCTAGTAATAGTGCCCTAGTGTTTATAACAAAACATGTAATGTTAAAATCAAACTTAATCTTATTTAACTGTACATGCTTGTTTATAAGAATTTTGTGTTTGTACTATTATAAATCTTTTATATCTTTTACAATGTGAATGTCACTGTCTTGAACCAGTTCCCTCTCATGGGGAAACAATCAATAACCTTAATCTTAAACACTATGTCAAGAGGTAAGTTCTGTATAGTTTATTTAGCTCAAGGGACTTTGGAAGTGGCGTACTGCTCAGAAAGATATAGCATGTCCTAAAAATGTAACAGCACTCCTCCTCAGGACCCAGTAGGAGGTGCTGTTTCATACTCGTAGGTGGGTTGTAGTCATTAGAGGAGAATGGCAGAGAAGGGGTGGAAGAACATGGAGGCTGCAGGAGGAGGAAAAACTTTAAAAGCAGATGTCTCCGAAGTCCTCTTGTTTTCTAAAACATGTACATATACATACCTTAAAATGAAAGGCTATGAATATACTGGGTCAGTTAATTAGTGATTTGAGTATCCAATATGGACATAAAAGTTGTTTGACATTGAAGGACACATATATTCCCGACGGTGTGTGTCAGTGACCATTGGACACTCCGTTGGCAGAGCCGTCATAATGCTTATGGTTGTGATGTTCATCCAGACTCTCTTCCTCCTCCTCATCATCACTTCTTTCATCTCCTTTCATCTGCAGTAAAGAATTAAGGATTTTGAATATTTAAAAATGACACTACTGTGCACTAGTCACCACTAAAAGTTGAACACACACCTTGCCGAAGAGGAACTTTTTGACCATGCGTAGAATTAGGGATGCCCAGAAAATATGTAGCAGTAGTAGGACCACCAGCATGACGTTGAAAAAATAATACCCAAAAAAGGGTTCAAACTGATCCAGTGGATACACCCATGTGCAGTGTATCAACCTACAGTATGTCAGTTACAATGTTAGACCAAAACAACACCAACCATTTCAATGAAAAACTTGCTTTTGTTCTGTTCAACCCTTTCAAAATCATACTTACCAGAAAGGGAAAATAACTAGCCTGGTCACCATGAATACAACAGTGAATAAGACAAAGATGCCGTTGCAGGTGCGCTCCCATCCTGCATAATTAAACATTTTCCCAGACTGAAAGAGAAGGACATAGACCAGTTAAACCAGTTTTCCCTTGAACTGCAGACTGATTATTTAGTCAGGCATCTTAAAAGTTAACCATTCAGTTTCCATTATAAATTATTCAGTATTTACTATGTAACTGCTATGAAAGCAATGTAGCTATGAGAGCAAGGAAGTGAAATGTGGGCCACATAAGAGCTCTTGAGTTAAGGGTGTTAAGAGAATATTAAACTTTGACTTTAAAAATGAAATGCCTCTTGATCTCTGTCTCCTACCTCTAGTAACACATCAGAGGCATCATGCACCAGCATGACTAGAGTACCAATGCGGATGTAGTTTGCACACCAGGAGAATGCCAGCAGTGTCAGAGTGGCCCAGTGATGCACCAACTGCTCTTTAAAATCCTGCCGGCAGACAGAGACTTTGATCTGTACCAAGCCAGATAACTAATCGGAGCTGTGTTCAGATAATGCATCAAATGCAGCTCCATAACCTCGGGCACAAAGAGAATTGATAGACAGCTCCAGCAGTAGAAACGTATTTTGTCATTTATAGAAAATACAGATGTTCATACGGTTACTATCACATAAATTATTTCTTATATCTTATTTGTTTCCTTTTTTCAGCAGTTTCCTTTTTCCACCAGTTCCCAGTCCATACAGTCCCTAAATGCAATAACACATCAACCTTTTCAGCCTCATTGAAGATGTTTCTGTCTAATCTGCTTTCTGAATGAGGTTCAATGCAGGGCAACCAATCTGAATAATAATTTACTTGTTTCAGTCTTAAAGTCACATCAACTAATAAAGCCCATTTAATACTGGAGGATAAACAGATGTTGGAAAATGATCATGCAAAAATTAATTAGGAGCATTGGTAACTAAACCTACAAATGCCAGAAACCGACCATGGAAAAAATAAACAAGAAAAATATAGGATATGGAGCACTTAATATGTGTGTGAGCGAGAGACACGGAGAGAGAGAGAGAAGGAGGAGTTTCTCGATTAAGCATGAATGAGTGATAAAGATGTGGTTTCTGTGAACTCTCACCTTGCGTTTAACGTCCACCGCCACACTGAACAAGAGGGAGCCATAAAAACTCATTTCAGTCATGTAATACCAATACTGAGAGTTCACCAAAGTCTACACACACACACACACACACACACACAGACACACACACACACACACACACACACACAAACACATAAACAGATAATCAAAAAAAAAATATC
>JBBPCW010291411.1:0-10389 GCA_037974425.1 Phenacogrammus interruptus
CACTGAACCGCTTGAATTTCAATACAAACAAACAGAAAACATGGGGTGTTCTCAAACTTTTGACCGGTAGTGTACATATGGCATCACTGTTGAAACTGATATTTCTACAAAGAAAACCCAACAATTCTATCAAGAAACACATGATGCGAGTTAATAGCAGGTCTCCAATATGGTGATGTATCTGGTGTTAGGGCTCAATGACGCTGCCTCAGTCTATTCATGCTCTTCCCACAGGTGTTTTTATTCCATAGCAACTGTTGCTGGTTGGATAAGTTTTAATCAAAAGCTGGTAATAATCAGATTTAGTCTAACTGTTTTTGTAAAAATACTGAAACTCCTAGAGTGTTAATTTTCATTTTAAACTGTAATTTGAATTGATCCTTATTTTGTGAGTGGGAAATGTCACACTGGCGTGAACGTGTGCAGTGCGTGTCCTGTAATCTCAGATTTTAAAGCTACAGCAAGCAAGAACAAGTAATTTTATCCCTAAACCAGGGTTGGTATTAAACATCTAAACCCTCCAAATGTGGATATTTTGCCAACATCCAGTAAACCTAACAACAGTCGCCTTTTGTATACACTGTTTACAGGTGCGTCGTTAGGGTGTTCACATAATCTTAACTAAGAGTCACGGTTACCTCAGCTCCCGTGATTTAAATCTTGCCTGAACTACAAAGCCTCAGTTTTCTGAAAACAGCTCCAAAGTGGCCAAACCAGGACTTGCTGCCAATTAACTAATCAAAGCAGCCGCCAGTGACCGAATACTGCGGGTCAGGACAAGAACTGGTAGACACAATTGGTAGTAACGACAATAACACTGCGCGTGTAAACACAACGGTGTCAATCCATGACGACAGTCTTACCCAGCTCATGGGGCACAGGCTCTTGTAGACTCTCTGGTACCAGTCACAGGGAGACGTCTCCTGGCCTTTAGCCGACAAAGCCTTATTACACCTGTGAAAGTCTGCGACACAGACAGCGAGAGAGACAATCATATACATAGCACTGTCATACCCATCGATAAGGTCCACATGATGGTTTAATCTCCGATTTAGGGCTTAATAGTTTAGAGAAAATATATATAATTGTATTTTTCTGACAAATATTGCCAATATATGAAGCTCTATGCCTTTTTTCCTATTCATTATTAGACCTGTCATTTACTGTTACTGACATGTGGCTTCAAAGCAGCGTCAGATTGGTGCCAATTAGGTTAAATGATTTTCCTTGAATATTGTAGCTTATGATTTGTGTGCAGTTCTCCTGATTTGAATATAGTCCTTTCAGAATGTCAATTCAAAATAAAGTGATTAATTCATCATAATCTATGATGTCTATCACAAGAGACTATCCCTGGACGGCACAAATTTGGTCAATTCTTTCTTCAAAGTCTCCGTCCTTCAAGTTACTGAATCCCAACCATGTTCAGTAGCTGTGTTACAGCTGGGAAACCCTCATCCAACAATGCTGAACATCTCATCTTTCCATTAGTATTTATGAGATGGCGACTCATTTTAAAACTATCCAGCACTGTGGCTGCACAGAAGTCTCTTTAAATCTCTAAAAGGCAAAAAGCTATTCTGAAACAGAATGGGTTGTATTTTCATTCTCGTCTTTCCTTTCTTTACACATTCAGATCAAATTGTGTATGTAGAGCTCAGATCACTTGGGGGGTATTCCATGAAACAGGATTAAGGGAAAGTCTGACTTATTTCAAGGGAAAGTAAGTCAGACTTTCCCTTAATCCTGTTTCATGGAATACCCCTCTGAACACCTGAAATGAAGTTCATATCAGTTTGATTGTACACATCAGATCTGGCTGTAATTAGTCGGAAAGTGCAAATTGATCACATGAAGTGTTTTCACATAAAACCCAAACAATTGTTCAGTTTGATTCAGTCAGAAACTATTTAGATCGGACGAAATGTTGGTAATTTAGCCTCAGACATCTTTCAAACCCTTACCAAGGTAGTTTTGGAAACAGTTTCGTGTTTGGTTGGTGTTGGGGAAACGGGCATCGAATGGAGCCGTTCTGTACTGCTTGATCTTCTCTTCCATGAGGTCTGCCATTTCTGAACAAAGCTCTCGAACTGGATTCAACACTGCAACACACACACACACACACACACACACACGACATCAAACTCTAGAGGAACCTGAAGTAAGAACTTTCTGCTCCACCTTAAATACTGTAACTTCTGTGTACTGTGACTTCTGCTGCTGCACAGGTCCCAGACTGTAAATACCATTTAGGGTGGAACAGACAATTAGCCTAAAAAGCCAACTTTAACATTTAAATATAAGGCTGCAGAATATTTACAAAATTAAAACTGCAATTTCATACCTACATAGTGCAACTGTGTAGCATTTCACGATATTAAACAGCCCATATCACCACTTTTCTGGTATTACAACAGCCTTAAGTCTGTAAATATTCTTTCAAATTCACTGCCACCAGATATGATATATTGCGCAGCCCTAAAATGAGACACCTTGACAGAGCACACTAATCCTGATACCCACTGATTAATTCCCTGCACGGTAAGTCAAGTTTTACCATTTTAGCCCTGGTCTCTCGGTGATGCCTGTAACTGACGCTGTCTTTAGAATAGGCCATGTTTGTTCTGTGTTTAGTGTGAAACACACTAGTATGTTGATTAGTGAATGGCACAAATGATCAGACACGCAAATTTCCCACCCATGGGATCTCTTATCTTAAAACTATGTGAACTTTAGGATGCATATTGAAGAATGAGCGAACAAGTTCTATTCACGTACAAGCAGACTGATAAATCTGCATTAACCAAGGTACAATATATAGACAATGATTGATTGAATTCCCTTACTTCCAGTAAAGGTCAATCGTAATGCCTCAGCAGACCAAGACATTCTGGACAACACCATGCTGCCAACTCCTTGGACACAGTTTGAGGAAGAACCTTTTCTATTCCAGCTTGACTGTGTTCCAGTGCACAAAGCGAGCTTCATAAAGACATGGCTGGAAGAGTACAGTGTGAAAGGACTTCACTGGTCACACAGAGTCCTGACCTCAACCATACCCAGCACCTTTGGGATGAACTGGAACAGTGATTGTGATCCAGACCTTCTCATCCAAAATCAGTGTCTGATCTTATAAATGCTCTACAGAAGGAACGGCCAAAAATTCCCACAGAATTTCCAAAATCTTGTGTAAAAGCCTTCCAAGGAGAGTGGACTGCAAGCTCATATAACTGCAACTCCACTGAAAAGTCTTTTCATTTGAATGTCATTAAATTTCCAGTAAGTGTAAATGTCAGACATTCAAATACTTTCGTGCATAGATTGTATTTTACTGGTATACTAAATGCAGGTGTAACATTTGGAACACAGCCCACGTCAGTTGTCCTTCCTTCAGAATAGAAACCCTTTAGTTTGCTGTGATATCAGACCGATGTCACGATTTTCAGACGATATATTGTGTAGCTCTAATATTGAGCATCTGGACATTAGAGTACACTAATCTCTGGCTAGAAGATAGTTTGAGTTTCTTCGCTCGATGTGGGATAAGTGAAGTTTTATCAGACTTTATCGAGGATCTGTTTTCAGCAGGCCGAAGCTGGAGGTCGACGGCACACACTGACCCTGCTGACCTTCCGAGAGCTTAGACCATATTTATTTATCAGCCCGAGGGTTTTAAACGCTACATTTTAGAGAATAAAGAGCAACGACAAACACGTTTACCTATAGTTTCTATAACCTTGACTGATTAGCAACATGCTAACGGCCGGGCCAGCGACCGTCAAGTCATTAAACCGTTATACGAATTAGTCAGCACTATTTTTGTTTCTGGTTACACACTTCGTGTGTTCAGTACAGAGACTAAAGCTGTCCTACACAGTTTCACAGACTTACAGACACAGAATCTCAGAGCTTCGAGGCTCAAAGTTACCTCAGACACGGAGTCCCCTTGAAAGGCCAGTGATAGCACGGAATTGTGGGAAATGGGAGGGCAGGTCGGGTTTATAGAAAGCGGCTGTGTCCCAAATATAGGACACTCCGTGCTCCCTATATAGGACACTAACTAGAAACGCACACATTTGCTGAGTATCAGGATCAGAAAACGTTATTGATCAGTTTGTAAACTGATTATGCTACGAGAGACAGATAGACAGAGACACTGAAACAAGTATAGCTTCTGGTAACCAGTAACTGTGTCCCAAATCAACTTCGATGGTCCCTATGTAGTGCACTGACTTAGAGCTCACTAATATTTAGGTGTCAAATCAGAATCAGAAACACAAAGCTTTATTGGTCCCGGGGAAAAAAGGCTACGACTGCACAGATACACAGAGACACAAAAAACAAAAACAGTAGCCTGTTTCTGTTAGAGCTGCTTTTGTTATTGAGGTCTTTTGTTATTTACAGACTTGTTTGAGTGTTTAATGTTTTCTCTGCGTTCTTTATCTGTGTGTTGAGAACCGAACCCAGAGAATTGGTCAGTGACGTCCTGGATCTCCTTCACGTTTCACGAGTTAAAGATAAATTAAAGATGAGTCGTAGAAACTCCCACTGAAATTTATACTTCGAGCTTACACTTCGTCAACTTCCCAGTTGTTAGTTTGTGTCTCCATTGTTGCTGCGGCCTATTTTCAGCCCTGCTGTTGAGCAGCTCAGGTTCGGGTAACTTCAAAACAGAAAATCATTTGTTCGCAGTACAGCACGGTTCCTTGAGCCTGTGGAAATACACTATAATTAATCAAAATTGGAAACGCGCACCAGACTGCAGTGTTATCACATCTTTGCAGGACAGTTGTCGATGTTTACATCAACCCCCCCATATTTGATAAGAGCGAGTTACAATCATGTACCAGCAGACTGATAAATCTGCTCTGGCCAAGGTACACAACGTGGACAAAAGTATTGGGACATCTGACCGTTACAACAGGGATTTTAATGATATTGCATTCATATCCATAGACTGTAATATGGAGTTAGTCTCCCTTTGCAGCTCTAACAGCTTCCACTCTTCTCGGAAGGCTTTCCACATGATTTTGGAGTTTCTGTGGGAATTTGTGTCCATTCATTCTGTAGAGAATTTCAGACACTGATGTTGGACGAGAAGATCTGGATCACAGTCTCCGTTCCAGTTCATCCCAGAGGTGCTGGATGGGGTTGAGGTCAGTCAAGTTTTTCTACACTGAACTCCACAATCATGTCTTCAAGGAGCTCGCTCTGTGCTCTGGGATACAGTCATGCTGGAATAGAAAAGGTTCTTCCACAAACTGGGTCCACAGCACGGCTACGGTACTGTACTGTACTTTATTTGTAATCTTGCTATATAGTTTAAATTGTTTTAAGGAGAAGTTTAATGCAAGACTTGCAATTTTAACCTTGATTCAGGAGGTGCAGGCTGACACATGGATACAATGCAACCCTACAGCCATTCCTTAATGTAGCTATTCCTTATACTGCATTTAACTGGTGTGTCATGCTTGCGAGCAGTGAAACTGATGCAGTATCTGCTGCAGGTTATCTTGAGCCACAGGGACGAACATCCAAAAGCCAGGAAGGCGCTGCTTGTTGGTGCTGGAACAGTGTCCATAGACTTCATTAAGGCAGTCTTGCTCTCAACCTTGTTCAAAATATTATTGCTTCAGTTTGTCTCTATCCATATGGCGATCAATCTGTTAACTTTAGACTTGTTGAGCAACTCTTAAATGTGCAAAAAAAATTCTAAGCAACTTACTTTGAGCTCCTGTCACAGGACATAAGAAACTGAGAGGGTCCCACAGAAGAAATTCTGAAGTTCATTTTAGGCTGGCACCCTACTGTATCCGTGTCTCTAAACAGTTAAACCTGCTGTATTTACATAGTTAAAATTAGGCCTGGAGTCGCCCTTTGCATAGGATCTCATGGTTGGGTGCACAGGATTAAGATCTTCGAGCTGCTTTTCCTAAGCTAGAGCTGACCAGTAGTTAATGGTTATGTATTTATAGCACCAATTTCCCCAAAGCATGTCAGTGTTAAGACTTCATCTGGGCCAGAGATCAGCGGCTGTGTCCCCAATCAACTTCTGCGGTCCATTTGTAGTGCACTAACTGAAAAATGCACTGATTTTGAGTGGTATCAGAATCAGAACCAGAGAGCTTTGCTGAGGAAAATTGCTTTTACTGTGCACAGTCACACAAAGTCACAAAGAACACTATAATATATTATATTAACATCATCGTCATCATCATCTTCATCTTCAACATCAGCCTTTATTTGTCACATACAATTTTACATGCAGTGAAATTGGACCCCTCTGACCACACATACGCAAACTTCACACTTTGGGGAGGACAGGTCAGACGAGAGGTAGTAAGGGGAAAAAAGAAATACAATCAAATTCTCTGGACTATAAACACAGTTCCTACAGAATGCTGTGGTCAGTAAGAGAGATGAAATACTATAGATAAATAAATAAATGACTGCAGAAGTAGTCTGCTGATTGACACTAATGGTGGTTTGGAGTTCTCTTTATCAGGCCCTGTCCCAAATTCATGCTCGCAGGTCACTGTCGCATCATGTTCGTGATCATGTGCTTTTTGGGAAGCACAATGTGAAGGATCACAGTAATCACATAAACACACACTAAACACACCCTTTACCCAAAAAACTCACAGCACTGCACTAAACCTGCATTTCACTCAGGGCCTGTCCCAGAATCCACACCTGCAGTCTGTAGTACTGGTTTAGAGAGAGAGTGCTCAGTGCAATGCTCACTCGACCACGGAAAAATCATCTCTGCTGCATGTTTTTCTGAAACCCAGCGTAGTTTTCTTAAAGCAATAACAAATTGTTCTTGATCACTCCAAACGTTGGAGCAGCTGGTGACCTAGTGGTTAGAGGGTTGCCCCTGCGATCAGATGGTTGTGGGTTGGAATCCAAGTACTGCTAGTGGTACCACTGAAGTAGCCTTTGAGCAAGGTACTGTCCCCTCACACTGCTCCCTGCTTTACTTGGTGGCTAGGTCAAATGGGTTAAATACTGTGTGCCATGGTTTGGACTAGAGCTCCACAATTAATCGAATTTTAATCACGATCACGATTTTGGCTGCCACGATTAAATTAAGTTTTAATAGCAGCTCTCCTGCACACCAGATCAAACACTTTCTCAGCCAACCACCAGGGGGCGAATGAGAGATTAGGGCTTCAGTAAGCTGCCTAAAAAAGGAGCGTGAGTGTGTGAGTGAGTGAATGCGTGCGTGCGTGCGTGTGTGCCTGTGAGAGTGTGTGTGTGCGTGCATGGTGTGCCAGTGTGGGCTCGCGTGTGTGAGAGAGTGTGTGTGCACGTGCGTGAGAGAGTGTGTGTGTGTGTGTGTGTGCGCCTGTGTGTAGTGTTGCTTTCGTCAATGGAAATTATGACTAAATATCGACGTTTGGCCTTCAAGCTGAATGGCGTTACTGTCCCAATAAGTCCATTGAGAGGCACTGTGAATAAATATAACTAGCTTGGACAAAAGTATTGGGACGCAGGGCTAATATAGTGCCAGGGAGAGAGAAATGGCACACACAAACACAAAGTCTCTCTCTCACACAAAGCATTTTGATAAGCAGCCTTTCCCATATCCATGCAATAAAAGCTGCTCCTAAATTGTTCTGATTTGGTTGTAGACTATATTTGTTCAGGAATAAAAAATCTTCAGGGAAGTTCAGGCTGAAGACTTTCACCACTTTTACAAATGTGGGTTTTATGGCAATACACACACAATTTCATTTTATTCACACTTTTTAGTGATGCGATGTTATTTTATTTATTTATTTTTATTTAAATGTATGTGTATGTACTTCTAAGTTCTAGCATGCTTGGTTGGCAAAAAGTAAATTCAGATTCAGAAATCAGAGTGTTTTCCATGTCTGGAATGGATGGACAGTATTCTTGAGTCTAACCTTGTTTGAAATTGTGAAATAGGTTTGACTAAAAGAACATTTAGATTTGGTCGGTTCTACTAGGTACTTATAGTATATTGACTGGGTTAAATGGAATTGCCTCACTAAAAAGGAGACTAAAATACAAATTTATTGACTAAAGCTAGACTAAAATGTCATCAGTTTTGCGTGTGTGTGTATGTGCATGTGTGCGCGTGTGTGTGTGTGTGTGTGTGTATCTTTGGTAAATTTTATTTTACTATTTTTCATTTTTATTTGAGGTTTAATTTTGAACTGAAAGCCTTGTTCACTTACAGTTTGTTTAAAATAGAAAGTGACATAAAAATGTGTTTTACCTAAAATAATGAATAATTGCGATTATAATCATGATTTCAATATTGATCAAAAATAATCGTGATTATCATTTTGGCCATAATCGTGCAGCCCTAGTTTGGACTGTAAGGGGCCACTTTATTGTAACTGGTAGCACAAGATAAGACCTTTATTAGTCCCACAAGTGGGAAATTTGCATTGCTGCGGCGGGAAGTGGACAGCAAAAATAAAAAACAATGGAATAGAATAAAAGAGAATAATACAAATGTGCACTACACAATCTAGGAATACGAAAATAGGATAAAATAAATATATATGTAATGTAAAAATGTTTACTTATATATATGTAAATTATATGCAAACTTAGATAAGTATGTACACAGTGAGGATATGTGTATGTATGTACAGCATGATCATCCACCCTGTCAGACCCACCAAACCCGCTTGTCCTGTTGACCCCACTGCGACGGGACGGCGAGTGATAGATTTTAAAGGGGGCGTGGCAGACGAGGCGCAGACGTCAAAAAGTTTAATAAATGCGGAGGAAATCTGCAGTTTCCAGCTTAGTGCGGAGGTTTCAGCAAACAATTAATAGTTCAGTTCTCAGAAAAATATGCGATGGACTGAAACCGCAACTGCTGTTCCATGTTAAAGAGAGAGTTTATTGTATAATAATATAATAATAACCAGTCAAAAGTTTTAGAACGCCCCACTGTTTCTGTTTGTTTGTACTGAAATTCAAACGCTTCAGTGTCTCATAAGTGTGCGGCTCTTTTAGGCTGCTCTGCTTTCACTCTTCTGTCCAGTTCATCCTAAAGCAGCTCGATGGGGTTTAAGTCTGGAGACTTCTGGCCACTCATGTTATCCAGCTCACCATCTCGTTCTGTTTTCTAAGGTAGTTTTTGCTGAGCTTGGACTTATGTTTAGGGACACCCTCTTTCTCTAGGAAGAACCTGACCAACTAGGCACAGACCAGAGGAACTGCATGGAGCTCCAGAATTACTTCCCACTTCTGGCATTCTGGCACCATAGCATTTTTAAACCTCCTGCAGTTCAGCTCTGTCTGTTATACAATTTCATGCTATTCATTGGACTTGAACTGTTTGAATTTCTATAAAGAAACTAAAACTGTTTTCCAAAACTTTTTTAGAGCACCCCAGTATTGTATATACTCATTGTGCACATCAAGTCTATATATAGTTTACATTCACGTATATATTTTACAATAGAGATTATGTATTTTATGTTTCTAGATTGTATAGTGTATATTTTATACTGCACTGTTGGTCTAGTATTTTATTCTATTCTACTGTTTTTTTTATTTTTGCTGCTCTTAACATTGTTCTGTCCACTCTCTGTCGTGACAAAGCAAATTTCCTACTATGGGACTAATAAAGCTTTACATTATCTCTCTCTCTTTACTTTGTATTATTTTTTCTATCATTCTTGTCTTTGTGTTCCTGTTCAGGCGAGTTTTCTGATCGTGGTTGTGGTTAACATTGCCTGCGCTGACTCCTTTCTGCCCTTGCGGGGTGCTGTTAGCTGTGAGCTCCTGCGAGTGTCCAGCAGGGCCACATCCGGCCAGACATGGAAATGGACTGTACAGTAGCGGGAGCGCAGTGTGGAGAACACACTGCTGTACTGTACTCACCCGCTCGTTTCATGCACATTCTCTACTGGTCAGGAAAGGCTTTCACTCCCTCGCAAAAAACAAACACGGAGGGACGAGTCCGAATGACGCACACAAGCCGTTCACAGCCTGCTGTCACAGCTTCCTGTCTGAGAATCCTGCAGCCTCTTCGGCCTGTTGGGCTGAGTGTGTGTGTGTGTGTGTTCCAGACATCTCCGTGTGATCCCCGAGAATGCCTTACTTTCATGTAAACATGCATTTTATGTGTTTTACTGCGTTTGCAACCCCATCCATGCAGTATCTGCACTATACACTACCAGGGTGGGGTCTGTCCCAGCACTCGTAGGCCAAAAGGTCCTTTGTATTGCAGAGAGACAGTAATACAAACACATACACACACACACACACACACACACACACACACACACACACACACACACACACACTTACATTTACATTGACGGCATTTAGCTGACGCTCTTATCCAGAGCGACGTACATCAGTGCTTAAGAATTCCATGACTGTTTCTTACCTGAA
>JBBPCW010291493.1:0-10384 GCA_037974425.1 Phenacogrammus interruptus
ATATAAAAGGGCTGTAAAGCGATTAATTAAAATTAACTAGTTAATCGCAAATCTCCCCCTTCGTCCCCCCTGAGTAAAAGCAGCCGGGGAACCCAGTGAGAGAGAGAGGAGCGAGAGCTATAGAGGAGCTGTGATTCATGTATTTGTTAAGAGTGTGATTCTTAGTATTTGGTGGTGTTTGAGAAGAGTGTGTTGTTTGACTTCAGCTTTGAGTTAATCACCTTGTGGGCATTCGGGCAGACACCATTTGGGGGTGGGGGGTTTCTTTGGTATTAGGTAAGTTTATGTTAGGCAGGTGTAGGGTTTTGTTGGTTTCTATCCTTTGGTGTTGTTTGATGTCCCACGTAGGTGTAGCTGTTGTTGTTAGCTGTTATAAATATCTGTACATAATATATATTACTTATTATTGTAAATATTGTGATACCATTTGTTTCTCTGTATATATCTGTAAATATTAATACACGACTTGTATATACACCCTTAATAGTTGTGTGGTATCATATTTTCATCACCTGAGGTTTGTGGTCAGGTCCCTCCATCCTATTCATTTACTCCACCGTGAACCCAAGGCCATCCAGGGCAAACAGGTCATAACATAAGTGGGGGCTCATCCGGGATTATTTTGTAATATTATAGATTCATAACGCAATTATTAGTCATAATTCGTATTTTGGATGCTATTTAGAGGTGACCTTATCCGAACTGGAGGTAAGGAAAATGGCCGCAGCGAAGTTCTCAGTAGAGACTTTTCTTGAGAATCCTTCTGAGAAAGAGTTACTTAAGTTTAGGAAGGATGATCTTCTGGTGTTGGCAGCACATTTCGTAGTCTCGGTCAGGAGGTCGAGAAAGAAACAGGAAATTAGGTTGGCTGTGTTTGAAAAGCTAATGGAGATTGATGTGTTAAGACGCAGAGAGTTACCTGACTCTAGGTCTAGTGCTTTGCCTGACACTGCTAAGGTGGTGGAGCATGCCACTGAGGTGGTGTCTGTTGTGGAACTGAGTATGGGTGAAGGAGGAGGTGAGACGATGGTCCCACCACCTGCCCCAGGACTTTTCCCATTCCGTCCCTTCTCTCCTCCCAGTGCTCGTAGCATGAGCTCAGAGGAGACTGAGAGTGCCCAGCACCAGGTGCGTTTTGCACAGATACAGGCGGAAGCCGATGACAAAGAGCAGGCACGAGAACACGAGTTTCGACTGAGGAAGTTGGAAGTGGACAAGGAAGTCCATCTCAGACAGCTCAAATTAGAGGCAGAAAGGCAGACCAGACCCCAGACTCAGGTGACGCTACTAAGTCTTTTGTCCTTTCTGAATTCAGATTCGATGTGTCAAAAGCTATTCCAGTGCTACCTCCTTTCCGAGAGACCGTATATTTTGCTATCTTTGAAAGGATCACACTTTCGCTAGGTTGGCCAAAGGATATTTCGTCTATGTTGTTGCAATGTAAACTTACGGGTAAAGCTCCATGGTTATCCATGGAAGATGGCATAGACTATGATAAGGTCAAGGAAGCTATTTTACACGCATACGAACTTGTTCCTGAAGCTTACAAGCAAAGTTTCCGTGAGTATTCGAAGGCTCCTACTCAATCATACGTTGATTTTGCTTGTGAGAAAAGCGTGTTATTTGATAAGTGGGTTTCTGCTTGTAAAGTGAGTCATTTTGCTGTGCTTCGTGATCTGATGTTGTTGGAGGAATTTAAAAGATGTTTACCAGACCGTATTACTACCTATTTGAATGAGCAGAAGGTAGAAACGCTGAGTAAAGCTGCTGTAATGGCAGAGGAGTTTTCACTCACTCACAAACCAGTGTTTGCGGGGTCTGTGTGGTCCAGAACCCAGTCTGACGTTAGGAAAGCACCTAGTGCTCGTACAACGCCAGTTTCTCAAGTAGACAGGGAATCTAGGTTTTCTTTGCGAGACGAACGTGCATGTTTTTACTGTCACAAAGTAGGGCATGTCATAGCTGAATGTCCTGTGCTAAAACTTAAGGAGGAAAGACAGCATGCTGAGAAACCTCACCCAGTCGGGTTGGTTAACTCGATGTCTTCCTCATCTGTTGTGGACGTTATAAACTCGTTTACACCGTTTAATTTTGATGGCACCATTTCTATTCCGGGAGGTCCAGAAAAGCACATTAAAATTCTGCGAGACACGGGTGCAGCCCAGTCGTTGTTGTTAGAAAATGTCTTGCCTATTTCAGATGAAACATCTTGTCAAGCAGCAGTATTGATTCAAGGAATTGAAATGGGTGTAACTAGGATTCCTTTACACCAAGTACAGCTGAACTCAGAGTTAGTGTCAGGACCTGCACGCGTGGGTGTTTGTGCATGTTTGCCTATTGAGGGAGTAGATTTTATCATGGGGAATGACTTAGCTGGAGGTAAAATTAGTCCTTTACTGGAAGTATTGAATGTGCCTGTGAGTAATGTTGTGGATCAGGAACAGTCTGCAATATTTCCGATATGTGTCGTGACACGAGCACAAGCTAAGAAATTCGCTGACGTAGTGAACTAAGAGGACACGTTCATGTCAAGTAGCAAAAATAAAGGGAGGTTAGAAACCAAGTTGAAAGAAGGTGCAAAATCACCAGTTGCTTTTGATGGTGACAAGTCAGAGTTAGAGTGCATTCTTAGTCGTTCTCAGCTTATTGCTGCTCAGAAAGCAGATTCGTCGTTAGCAAAATGTTTCAAGGAAGTGAAGAACACTTCAAGTGATAAAAACTCAAAATACTTAGCGAAAGAAGGAGTACTTTGTAGAACGTGGAGTCCTACAGAGGACTCGGGTAAAGATCAGGAATGGCAAGCAGTAAATCAAGTGGTAGTGCCAACTGGTTACCGATCGAATATCTTAAGTTTGGCTCATGATAACATTTTTCCGCTCATTTAGGAGTGACGAAAACATACAATCGGATATTAAAACATTTTTTCTGGCCAGGATTAAAGTCCGATGTTGTTAAATACTGTTGCTCGTGTGCGACTTGCCAGGTAGTTGGTAAACCTAATCAGGTTGTTCCACCAGCTCCGTTGCAGCCAGTACCAGCTATGGGAGAACCATTTGAGCAGATCATTGTGGATTGTGTGGGGCCATTACCTAAGATTAAGAACGGAAATCAGTTTCTGTTGACAGTGATGTGTACTTCATCTAGATACGCAGAAGCTATTCCCTTGAGAAAAATCACTGCGCCCGTTGTGATTAAAGCATTGGTTAAGTTTTTTTCCACTTTTGGATTACCGAAACGATTACAGTCAGATAGAGGGTCGAATTTTACCTCTAAACTGTTTGACCAAATTTTGAGAGAGTTAGGAGTACAACATGTTTTATCTAGTCCATATCACCCAGAGTCCCAGGGAGCTCTGGAGAGATTCCATCAGTCACTTAAAAGTATGCTGCGCGCATATTGTTTTTACACACTCCGTGACTGGGATGAAGGTGTACCCTTAGTTCTGTTTGCTATAAGAGAAGTCGTGCAAGAATTGCTAGGATTTGGTCCGGCAGAGTTAGTTTTCGGACACACTGTCCGAGGACCTTTAAAGGTCTTAAAAGAGAAAATGTTGTCGGATGATTTTCTCACTCCTCCCCGACCAGTGTTACAGTACGTCAGTGATTTTCGCGCACGTTTAGCTCGTGCATGTGAATGCGCTAAGAAAGCTCTTCTATCTTCTCAGGTCGTGATGAAGGAGAGATTCGATTTGAAGTCAGTGCCGCGCAAGTTTAATCCAGGAGACAAGGTCTTAGTATTGTTGCCAATAGTGGGTTCGTCTCTTTCTGCATGTTTTTCAGGTCCTTACGCAGTAGACCAAAAATTAAACGACACCACTTATGTAATTAGTACACCTGACCGTAAGAGACAGATAAGAGTGTGTCATATCAATATGCTCAAGTTATTCCACGAACGTGATCCACCGACAGTGTCGAATTCTACACTAGGGCCCAGTGTAACTGCTACTGTCCCAGTGATTACTGCCGTAGTTCAGTTTCCTGTCCCTTATTCGGTCGATGTGTCAGATCAGCCACAAACACAAGCCTATCTCAGAAATTTGGATTTGTTTCAGGACTTACCATCGTTGTTCAAACATTTATCTCCTGAACAAACGAATGATGTGTGTGCTTTTCTTCGTTCATTTAGAAAGGTATTTAGTGATATCCCAACTCAGACCCATCTCGTGCAACATGACATTGATGTGGCCAATGTGAGGCCCATCAAACAACATGCATATAGAGTAAACCGTGAGGAAAGGAAATGTTTACGTAAAGAAGTAGAATATTTGTTAGAAAACGGATTCACAAAACCAAGTTCTAGTCCTTGGAGTTCACCGTGTATTCTTGTTCCGAAACCTGATGGTACTGCACGGTTCTGTACTGACTTTAGAAAAGTTAACTCTGTTACAATACCAGATTCTTATCCCATGCCTAGAATGGATGATTGTATAGATCAGGTGGGAGCGGCAAACTATGTGACCAAATTAGATCTTTTAAAAGGTCACTGGCAGGTTCTGCTAACTCAGAGAGCCTCAGAAATCTCAGCCTTTGTCACTCCTGACTGTTTCGCACAATATACCGTAATGGCATGTGGAATGCGCCTGCAACATTCCAGTGTCTAGTGAATCTGGTGTTAGAAGGACTGCCTCATTGTGCAGCATACCTCGACGAGATTAGGGGAGGCTAATTTAACGGTAAATCTAGCCAAGTGTGATGTTGGGAAGGCCACGGTTAGATACCTGGGTAAGCAAGTAGGTCAAGGTCAGGTTCGACCTTTACAAGCTAAAGTGGAAGCAGTAGCAAATTTTCCAGTTCCTCGCACATGACGGGAACTTCGTAGATTTTTAGGAATCGCCAGTTACTATCACGGATTTTGTAAAAATTTTTCGAGTGTGGTTGCTCCGTTGATTTCATTACTGAGTCCTTCCCGTTCATTCAAATGGTCAGCAAGCTGTCAATATGCTTTTGAATGTGTGAAAGACGTACTGACTAATTCACCTATACTGACGGCTCTGGATTTTACCAAACCATTCAGCTTAGAGGTTGATGCCAGCTCGGTTGGAGCAGGAGCAGTGCTATTACAGGCTGATGCAGATGGTATTCCTCACCCTGTCTGTTACTTCTCTAAAAAGTTTAATTCGCACCAGGTCAATTATTCTACTATCGAGAAGGAGACACTCGCATTACTTTTAAGACTTCAACACTTCCAAGTTTATGTTGGATCCAGTTCACAGCAAATAGTTGTTTTTACGGATCATAATCCTCTCGTATTTCTTTCACGCATGTATAATCATAACCAGAGCCTCATGCAGTGGGCTATTTTCCTTCAGAAATTTGATATCCTCATTAAGCATAAAAAGGCATCTGAGAAAGTTTTGGCAGATGCGTTATCGCGTGCTGTTTAGTTTTTTTTTTTGTTGTTGTTGTTTTGGATGGAACGTGTTTATCTTTTTGTTTTACAGGAAATATATTTTTATGGAGGGGGGTGTTACATCCCAAGGTCTGTATGTGTTTTCTTTCTATTCTTCCTGACTATCTTGCTCTCAGGGTCCTGATTGGTTCAGATACCTGTCAATCATCGTCACCACACCAGCTGATTGACGTCCAATGCCAGTGGTCCAGCGCACCGGAAGACACATCCCCCTTCCTGAGTAAAAGCAGCCGGGGAACCCAGTGAGAGAGAGAGGAGCTAGAGAGGAGCGAGAGCTATAGAGGAGCTGTGATTCATGTATTTGTTAAGAGTGTGATTCTTAATATTTGGTGGTGTTTGAGAAGAGTGTGTTGTTTGACTTCAACTTTGAGTTAATCACCTTGTGGGCATTCGGGCAGACACCAGTTGGGGGGGGTTCTTTGGTATTAGGTAAGTTTATGTTAGGCAGGTGTAGGGTTTTGTTGGTTTCTATCCTTTGGTGTTGATGTTCCATGTAGGTGTAGCTGTTGTTGTTAGCTGTTGTAAATATCTGTACATAGTATATATTACTTATTGTTGTAAATATTGTGATACCATTTGTTTCTCTGTATATATCTGTAAATATTAATACACCCTTAATAGTTGTGTGGTATCATATTTTCATCACCCAAGGTTTGTTGTCAGGTCCCTCCATCCTATTCATTTACTCTAATATCCATAACCGTGAACCCAAGGCCATCCACGGCAAATGGGTCGTAACACGCCGTACAAGGGCGACGAGCCGCCGGACTCGTTCCTGACTCAAGTGCGGCAGGCGGCAAGGTACAACAGCTGGACTTCGGCGGAGACGGCGGTCCGGGTCGCGTTGACCCTCAAGGGTGTTGTGAAATTCTTCCTCAGAGACCAGGAGACGTTTCTGGATCTTAAAGCAATCTGTCTTTATTCAGATGTTCACTGCTTGGCAGCTGCAGTCTTCAGAAATTAGTCTGATTAGAACAGATGTACATGTGGCATATATACACATATGTTCCCGCAGCTGCTCTGGCTGAAGGCCGCGTGGAAGGCCTGTAACTTTAGCTCTTTCTGTATGGCCACCGGGAAGTCTGGGTGGCCCCGCCAGGCCAGCTGTCGAAGATCGGCGGCGAAGGCAACCAGCTGGGCGCGGGCGTCCTACAGACAAACTCGCTGGCCGAACCGGCACTGCAGGGCGTTCTCGACGGCAGGCCACAAGCTCTGTTCGTCCGGCAGGAGATTGTCCAGGACCCGTAGCGCCTTCCCCTTGTAGGATTACAAATTTAGGAAACTGTTTAAAATATATAGAAATTAGTCTGATTAGAACAGATGTACATGTGGCATATATACACTTAGGGGAGGTGCTTTAGACCAAGCACCTGGGGGACAGCCTCAAACAAAGCATGCAAATGAAGTATTCAGGTCCCGGAGCCTACACCTTTTCACATTTATCCACTGGGCAGCCGGGACAAAGGACCGAAACTGGCCGACACCTTGGACCTCAGACCTTAACCAGTCTGGGGGGGTAGGTGTAAAGATTGGATTAGGTCTGAGTTACAGGCCTTCCACGCGGCCTTCAGCCAGAGCAGCTGCGGGAACATATGCGGCTCGCTGCACCCAGCACCCTAGAGCAAGCCGTGGACACGACCGAGCGGGCCGAGCACATCCTGGAGGACAAGCGTGCAGCATCCACCCACAGCAGGGCAGGTCTGGCAGGCATTCCATGTGGCAAGCAGCAGTTAAACTGAGTCGGGGTGGCGTCGAGGGGAACTGCCACCCGCCACAGTCCCCTTTTCCCCATTCTGTGGATTTAGTGCGCGCTGGTCAGGACGGGTTGTACGTGGACTGTAAATGGAACGGCGTGCCATGTCATGCGTTGGTGGACACCGGTTCCATCCATATGGGACTTTTACCGGATACCGACTGTGTTGCGGATGATGGGACAGATGGGTGGGGGATCACGACGGTCCTAGGACAGAGTGTGACCATGCCGGCCAGAAGGACAGTACAGATCATGGTGGGCCGCCTCACTCTTGGACACTCGTTCCTTATCGGGGGAATACAGGACCAATGCATTTTGGGGCTGGACTTGTTGCAATGCTTGGACACGGTGGTGGACACTGTTCGGGGGGTTGTGCGGTTTGGGAAATGGACTAGGGGAATACCCTTACACCAGTCAGGGCGGACTACTCCCGCGGCTCCCCTGCCAGTGAGGACCTGCGAACGGCCCTCGGAGGCAGCCAAGAGTGGAGATCGGCAGGCAGTGGACCAGCTGTTTAAACGCGGCTGTGAGGGACTGAATCCGGCCCAGAAACTCAAGCTGCGCCATCTTTTAGACAGTTTCGTTGACATTTTCGCAGTGGACGAGAAAGACTGTACCCACATCAATCTAATCCAGCACCATCCGTCTAAGAGATCGGAGCACCTTTTTTTCAGCCGATCCGTCTACGGCCCCTCCGACTACCGCTGGCTAAATGCGGCCCGGCTGAAAAAAAGGTGCAGGAGATATTAGAGGTGGGGGGTGATTGAGCCGTCTTCCAGTCCCTGGTCGGCACCGGTGGTGATGGTGAGCAAAAAAGACGATTCGTGGCGGTTCTGCATGGATTACCGGAGGCTAAACGCGATGACGCGCAAGGACTCATATCCGCTCCCTCGCATTGATGAGGCCCTGGACTCTGTTGCCGGCTCCACCTGGTTCAGTTCGCTGGATATGCGGAATGGGTACTGGCAGGTGGAATTAGCTCCGGAGGCGCGGGCAAAGACGGCGTTCACCACCGGGCACGAACTGATGCAGTTTAGGGTGATGCCGTCCGGGTTATGTAATGCTCCAGCCATGTTCGAGCGGCTCATGGACAGGGTCTTAAGGGGCATTCCCCGCTTGCGCTGCATGGTTTACCTGGACGATCTCTTAGTGCATGCAAAGGACATCGAAACGGCATTGGGGAACCTGCGGGGGGTGTTCACCGCCATACGACACGCCAACCTGCACCTGCACCCACACAAGTGTCACTTGCTCCACCGAGAAACGCGTTCTTGGGGCATGTGATCAACGAAAAAGGAGTGGCTACAGACCCGGCCAAAATTACCGGCATCAAGGACTGGCCCGTGCTGGCTAACATCCGCCAGCTTCTGAGCTTTCTGGGGTTGGCGTCTTATTACGCACAGTTTGTGCGGGACTTTGCCATGATTGCAAGCCCCATACATCGTCTCGCACAAAAAGGGCAAGCTTTCGTGTGTGACGTTGAGAGTGGCATTGACTTCCGCCCCCGTGCTGGATTACCCGGACCCCAAAGGGACATTTGTGCTGGACACCGACACCAGCAATGTGGGACTGGAGGTTGTGTTGTCTCAAGAGGGGGGGGCACGTGGTCGGGTACTTTAGCTATGCACTTTCTAGGCCCGAGCGGAATTACTGCGTCACGTGCCGGGAGATGTTGGCGGTGGTGGCGGCCCTCAAGCACTTCCGCTCGTACCTGTATGGGCAAAGGTTCCAACTCCGGATGGACCACGCATCACTCACCTGGCTGCTGAGCTTTAAAGAACCGGAGGGTCAGCTGGCACGTTGATAGGAGGTCCTGCAGACCTTTGACTTCGAGATTCAGCACCGGGCGGGGTGCCTGCACGGAAACGCTGATGCCCTGTCCCGGGGGCCGTGTTCAGAGGGTGAGTGCCGTTTCTGTGAGCGGACCAAGGCCAACCTGGAGCTTAAGGCGCTCGTGTCACAGTGGGGCAGATTGGTCGAGAGGGACGGTTTGATTTACCGCCGCTGGACACAGGCAGATGGCGCGAGGGCAGTGCTCCAGCTCGTTGTACCCCGGTCTCTGTGGGCTGTGGTCCTCCCCCTGGTCCACGGAGTGGTGGGGGCAGGCCATTACAGGAAGGCCAAAACTTTGAACCGTTTACGCATGCGGTTTTACTGGCCGGGTTGCCACACAGATGTGGCTCTGTATGTCCACCGGTGTGACATTTGTACCCCTCAGAAGTGACCATCTCAGAGTTCCCGGGCCCCCTTGCAGGATTATCTGGACTATTTCCACGCTTTAAGGGAGCGATTGCGGGTGGTCCGTGGGTTGACCCGACAGACCTTGTCGGACGCTGGCTCCAAGCAACGGCGGGCGTACGATGTGCGCTGCTATGGCCGTGACTTCGCGGCCGGTGAAAAAGTTTGGGTATATAGCCCGGTGAGGAGGAGGGGGCTTTCACCCAAGCTTATGTCCCATTGGGAGGGCCCATGTGTTGTGTTGGAGCGGCTGTCCGACGTGACCTATCGGGTCCAGTTAAAAAGAAGGGCGCGGGTGGTTGTGCTCCACAGGGACCGCCTCGCCCCCTACCAACCATCGGTGCCACCGGGACTCAAAGTGGGGAACAGGTTGAGGACGAGCCCCTGTCCCCCACCCCTCCAACTCCTTCTGTGCGTGAAGCTGGGGGGCCAGCCGTGGAGGCGTTGCCGCCAGCCCCGGCGCCTCACAGACTTTGTCACAGACTTTGCGGATGGGGACATCCGCAGCTGAGGTGGGGGCAGTGTAGCAGAGTTGGACTGTAGGGGGCTGTGCTCCCATAATGCACTGCTCCCACGGGAAGGGGGAGATAACTTGTTTATTGTGTTATCCCTGGTGCCGATAAAACCCCCGAAAACGCTACAACATATATATATATATACCCAGCTAACACGCCCTTGTGGGGCCAACATGGGTTTAAAGTGGGCTGGTTGGGTTCTGGGTGGGCATGGGCTCCATGTTGGCGAGTAAACAGGCTGATAATGGGGCCCAGTTGGGCTGTCTAGGATAGTTTATAGTGGGATGTATGTGGGAAGCCTAGCTAACCTTCATATACAGGGCACACATGGGCCCTTTGTGGGTTTATTTGGGTATACAAAGATTTTGTAATTTTGTTGCAAATATATCCAGAATATTAATTTATGTTGCTTTTATTATGCATACATTTTAAAAATGTTTTTCCATTTTGCTGAGTGCATTTTTTAATT
>JBBPCW010291525.1:0-10383 GCA_037974425.1 Phenacogrammus interruptus
TACATTTAAATGATAGATTTGTTTAACATTTTGTGTGTATGTGCGTGTGCGTGTGTGTGTGCGTGTGTGTGTGCATGTGTGTGTGTGTGTGCGTGTGTGTGTGCGTGTGTGTGTGCGTGTGTGTGTGCGTGTGTGTGTGTGTGCGTGTGTGTGTGTGCGTGTGTGTGTGTGCGTGTGTGTGTGTGCGTTCATTCGTTTAGAAACCCTGATGAAGTTATCCATGGAGGACCTGGTGGAGTTCCTGCAGGTTTCTCTGTCGAAAGATTTCTTCTTTGATGATGACTTTGTGGTCGAGCAGCTTCAGAACAACATGACTGAACTCAGACGCTCCAAACTAGAACTTCCTCCAGCAGGTAATGTGAAATGCATCAATTTATAAGGACACAAAAATGACAGACATCAGTTTATTTGAAGCCTTCTTTACATTCACTTCATAAAGCATATATATACACATATATAACTTTATATAACCTATTCTTAATAATAAACCTGAATATGTTAAATTAAACAAATGTCTGTAACAAAACAGACATTGTTTACTTTGTGAAACATTTTGTCATTTTGCTAACGCAGACATAAGCTGTTTGTAAACACACTATGTTGCTTCTCACATGTTATTCAAAGCTTATGAATGAATTGTAAAGTTCCTTTTAGGTAGCCATCAATTAGTTGGCAAATCTCAAGTTTCACTTGTACATGCATGTAGAGATGTATGTGCTCTAGACCCATGAAGAGTTGGCAGTGTAGCATTGTGAAACACTGGCTTATTTATGTGTATTTATTTATTCACTTATTAATTTTTTATGTATGCTGGAGACCTTCAGCAAGTGCTCTTGTTTCCCAGTTAAGGTTGAGATTAGAACTTGGGGGGAAAATGGAGCAGCTTGAAAAACAAATCTGAAAAGTGCATGACAAAATGAAACTTGAGTTTTTTTCATTTGCCAAACTACAAGTGCCTGTTTCCTTTCTGACATATCTCACACACTGGTACTGTATATTGTTCACCTCACACACAGGCATATTGTCCACAATGTCAACTGATCAGGTTAGGTCCACAGTTTGGTGATTTTTTTGATCAAATGCATCAGATTAAATTCAGTAGTTGTTACCAGGATTACTAGGTGTTTTTTGAACAGAGACGTCACCAGACTGTGTTCTACACCAGAACAGGAACTGATGACTCCTGCTGTTGACATGTTTACTTGACAGGACACACAGACACACTCTCGTAAGTCATGTTACGAACTTTGGACCAGATCTACTCATGATCTCCGTCGAGCCGCATTAAATGCCGCAGTTGTTAAAGAAAGTCTCCCAACAGCACATTTACGAGGTGTTAACGCTAATTTGCATTTGTTTTAAAAAGCATGAAACATCCCATGCAGAAGTGGCCTCTGCTAATTGCTCGAACGTTAGCAAATCCAGCGGAAGAGGTAGCTGCTCTTTCAATATCACCTCACACTTTTCTGTGTGCTCTTTCATCAAATGCATATGCATGAGGGAAAGAAATGGATTTTGCATTTTTCATTGCAGAATGTGCCTGATTTATAACTGAAATTGCTGCAAAGGGCCTTTTGCTCAGTTTTAATTGCACACTGAAAGTTTCACACACAGACACAGACACACACACACACACACTCACAAAACACACCTCACAGACTGCTGATGGCTGCTGCTCTGCTTTGTTTGTGTGTAATCTTTTGCTGACTCTGCGTTCTCTCCCTTTTGGCTTATCTTGGCTCCAGCCTCCTCTAGTGGGGGTGTTAAAGGGGACCACCCACCTTCCTTCAAACACAACCGGTGGGCAACAACTGGCTACCCCTTATCTTATCTATCTGTCCATCATTCGTCCGTGTACCACACACACCCTCTCCCACCCCTGCACCTAAAAAAGAAAAACACACGCACACAAACACAAGTGGGCTGCAACTAATAAATGTATTAATTATAGCAATGCTGCTTTTATTTCTATATCCATGAATCCATATAATCAGTAGATTTTCCATTAGTGACTATTGCTATGAGCTTTTAACCATTTCTTTCTGGTTATTTTTCGTATTGTTCGTAATGTTCCTATAATTTAATTTGTGCTAAAGGACTGCATTATTTTGTAAGGGATTGATTGGAAAAATGACTGATGAATCTCCTAACTATGGTAATCACTGCTTAATCATCACCAAGGGTTATCAAGCCACGGTGCCATAAACAGTTACTTTTCTTGTTGCCCCATCACAGTACTTATGTCATCAAACTGTATGTCTAGGCAACAAGCGATTTCCTCTTTTATGATGCAACTGAACGTATCACCCTCACCATATCACAAGACCAAAGAAAAGCTTAAAGTAATGTATCAAATCATATCAACATTAAAGGTTACTATAAAGCACTTTGGTTTAAGAAAGCTTAAACCACTCAACTTTTGTTGACTAAGCGTTGCAGCCCCACTCTCTCTCACACACACACACACACACACGTCTTCTCTCTGTCTTTTTTGTCTGCTGTCTATCACAAAGCCTGGCCTGTTGTGCACAGTGTAATTTATTCTTTTCCATGACATTTGTGTCCACCTAAGCACCCTGGAAGTGATTCCTGAACGTTAGCTGTGTGTTGGAAGAGCGTTTGTCTGCATACGGGTGGGATCAGCCTGCTAATTCTAAAGCAGAAATTCTGAAAGCAATTATAGTACTTTCAGCAGAACTAGCTGAGGACAGGCATATAAGGGCAGGTAATTATAAGGTAATTATGTGTGTGGTCTCTATTTTAGTCTACGTTCTGGGCTAAGAGCGCAGTGACCTGTCTGCTGCTCTCTAGAGAGCATTTAAATCACTAGTGTTATTAAAAAAAACATTCTAATGCACTCTCAAGTATTAAGAATTACATTTAATTTCTCTTTTATTTCCTCTAAAGGTATTATTTTCTCAGCATATACATATAGCATGACATGTTTGACTACATGTGAATAAATATAATTCTCAATTTTCATTCTTAATTCTTTGTTTTCATACATGTATGTGTGTCTTTTGTGTAAGAAGGAAGTTCATGTGAACACAACTTCCCTTGGATTCATGTGTGTCTCCGCAGCTTTCACCATTCTCCTTTCAATGTCTGTTTCACTTTCCACCACCGTGCACACTGTAAACCCCTGTAAATATCTGTCCTGCGTCACATCTGGGCTCACAAGAAGCAACTTCACAAAACGATTTCTATGTGTTTTAAGTGGACGTGAACTGCAAGTGTTGTGTTTACTGATTTTTCACCATATTTTGAAATTATTTGCGTGCTCACTGTACCTAGTGTCGTGTTTTATTTGACACCAGCTGTGGTTTTACTCTTTCTTTTCCACGTTGTGGACAGTAGAAGTTTTTCTTTCTCCTTTCAGAAGGATATATCAGCTGCATGAATGATTACATTTTAAGATTTATCAATATTTGTTTAATATTTGCTTGTGTAACTTTTATGATGTTATACTATGTGTGTGTGTGTGTGTGTGTGTGTGTGCGTTAGATGTAGCCATGCTCCACCTGATGCTTTCTTTCTTGTAGCTGCTGTTGGCAGGTTTACAAGCTTTTTTTTTTTTACACAAGATATTTTTTCAATAGGCCTAATGCCTACAATGTAAATTTGCTAGTATTTCCAATGCATACTTAAACTACTAATTCCTAAATCGTGTATCATGTTTCTCATCATTTTAAGTATTGCACTTCTAAATATACTCAGTAGTGGTATATAATAATAGTCAGCTGCTATGTTGTTATAAAAGCTGAAATAATTTATGCAATTTCTTTCCTTACATTGTATTATATGGCAGAAATAAAAATAACCATACTTTTTAAAATGAAGTTATGGACTACACACTATGTGGACTGAAAAAAGAAGGCTTTCAAATACTTTTTTCAAATGCACGGTAAGCCTGCATTACAGACCATTAACCCTCTCTGGCCGAGTATAGTGTGTGACAGCGTCCAGTGGAATGAATAAAAAGAAAAGTGTTTGTCACTATTAGAAGTTTAAATATTGACTGGAATGTTTCAGACACATCCCAACGTCCACACCTCAGTCAGTAGCTATGATGCATACTGGCAAAAACAGCATGTCTGTTGCCTCAAGGCATATAAGTAACATCAAGATACTCTGTTATGGAGAGAGTCTCCACTAGCTAGCAAAATGAAAATAGCTGGAGCTGATACATTTACTGCTTAACCTGTCAATCCGATTTTTACCACTTAAAAGCTCTAACTGCATGGATCCGTGATCCATAATAAATAGAATATATTGAATTAATAGTACATTTTTAATGTACTTTTATTTATTTTTTTAACTCTCTAGTTGAGATTTTCCAGCGTGCACAACCTTCTAACAAAAGCTACAAAAGAACACATTAATGGAGAGAGCATGAATTGGTCAATTAATCTATTAATACTACGTGGTGATGTATGTTAATATTCTGCATTCTTATTGGCTGTCCTCATGTTACCTGTGCAGGTAAAGACGAGGAATTTCCAAAGAAGCCACTGGGTCAGTTACCCCCGGATCCGAGTGAAGCAGCCAATCACGTTGCTAACGGGCAGATGCCAGTCGGGCAGACAGTGGAAGATGGTCTGCCTGGTCTGCGTGTCCCCATTGAAACGGATGAAACTACAAATGGGTTGCCGAATCAACATGGAGAGAGTCGGCCTGCCAGCCGTGCCGGGAAAGAGAAAGACACCTTAGACAAAATAAACCGGCCAGGAAAGGGTGACAAACGAGATGGACGAAAAGCAGTCGTGCTTGCACCGGTGAACCCAGGAACAGTCAGAACACCTGAGAAACACGGGCCAAACCATGCTGGAGCCAATCAAAACTCAAATGCTGGCACAAGCGGCCGTAAAGACGTCATCACACCGCGCTGGGTCAAACCTTCTGAGAGCAAGCTAGAGGAGGCCAAAGCAGCAGCTTTGAGGGAGAGCCAGCAGAGCCTGAGTGCTGGAGTCCCTCCATCACCCAGCATTCAAACATCTGAAGAGCAGCAGCAGCAACAGCGCCATTCCAGGTCTAGAGGCTTCGTTCCAGGCTCCAACCGTGGCTCAAATGCTTCTCAGTATGACAATGTCCCGGGACCTGACAGAGATTTCTCTGAGGTTGTAGAGGTGGAGCTTGAGCGCCCACCTTCCCACCCATATGGGGCAAAACAAGGAAGCCCAACCAGGCCTCCTAGTGGTGGGATTGGAATCTCAGCCCCACCTTTCAGAGTCCCTAAACACCCCCCAATATCACTCAGCTCTGACATTCGACCACAAATACCCTTCTCACCTGGCATGACGCCTGTCAACTCCTTATATACATCAAAAATGCTTCCACAGGAAGACAGAGGGTATGGAATAACATATGCAGAGAGAGCATATGGTACCACACGTGAGATTATTAATCGCTCACCTGAAAAAGTGTTGAATAACAGCTTTGCTACCTACAGACACTATCCGGCCCATATAACTCCTCTCCAAGTGGCACCTGCTGATTTTGGAGCTAGAATGGACAATACTGGAGCCCGAATGGAAAATTTTGGAGGCCGCATTAACAATATTGGAGCCCGCATGGACAATATTGTACCACGAATGGAGAGCAGCAGCGAATATGGACACTACCCAAGACAGCCAACCCGCCTATTAGGGTCTCCCACTTATACACAAGCAGAACAGCGCTACGAAAGGCAGCGGAGAGGTGAAGGCTGGTATGGAGAGATGCTGGAGGGAATGATGGTGCCACCTCCACGATCACCAGGTGGGTTACCCCGCTCACCTAGCTTCCAGAAAGCCCAGCTCTCACCCATCCACCCAGTCCAGGAGTTTTCCTTCCCGCCCCCAGCTGTCCCTCGACCCACATTGTTTGGAGGATCTCACTACAGACACGCGCAAGAGGCCTTTGCCCTGCAGGAGTCTATGCTGCTCTGAGAGAAAGTAAAGATAGACGCTGTATCCCAATTGGATACCAAACACTATTATAATATAAAGTATTGTAGTCGGGTTAGTACGCAAAATATCAATGTACTATACCGTTAAGCACGATCTATGCTAATAGAATGTGGTGAAACATCATATCCACCTGTGGCCTATGTTGAAACTACCAAATTTCTACAAAAGATTGCCATGGATTTGTTTATTTCTGGTTTTCATTGACTGCTCTTTATTGTCTCTTTGGGACAGAAAACACTACATAAAAAAGTGCAGTTTTTCCATGTAAGAACGACCGTGAGCTTGTTGGCTTGAGCTCAATTCAGCTTCTGCCATTTTTTCACATTTTTTCCCAGCTAGCTCCAGATTTTCATTTCTTTTTGCTTTGTGCGACAACATTCTCCATCAACACCAAGCTTGACCAATTCTTGTGAATATTCTAATATTCTATTTTCAAAAAGCACTTAGAGGCAGTGTTTACTGTATGATTGGGACACAGCATGTAAGAGACAGAAAGGTAGAGAATGTGAGTGAGTGAGCAAGCACGCGCATGAGAGAGAGAAGAAAAGACCTGTAATGTATTTCTGAAGGTTATCTAGAGCGAAGTGTTATCTGGAAGTGTGTGTGCAACTGCGTGTGTGAGTGTGTGCGTGTTCTGGAAGTTTCTTCATAAAGCAGAATTTCTGAGATGGATCATTTGAGGCAGATGTGAAGACTGTCCAATAGAACTGTCCGTTACCTCTTCACCTTTGGCTCAAGTTATCTGGCTAACTGGGAAAGACAGCTTTTTTTTTAATAACTCCCAAGTTGTTTGTTCATGTTTACTTTGTTTTGTTTGTATTGGTTGTGTTTTACTAAACCAGTATGGCAGGACCCACCGACTTAAGACATTTATACCTAGGACTTACTAAAGATTTTTATTTTTTATTTGTTTGGAAGGTGAAATAACCCAATCCTTAACAGCAAATCTTACCAACTGATCTTTTTGAACTGTAAAATGTATAGCGAGATTTTTTTTTCCCTTTTATTTAAACATCCTTATGAGTACCATGAACTGGGGGGAGGGGGGTTGTTGCTTTTTTCATTGTTATTTTTTAATAATTTAGTTTTCTATAAGCAAGACATACTATATATGTATATACTGTATACATACTTTAGAGTTGATAGTATTCAATATGCTTGTGAATATCATATTTTTAATGAGATTTAATTACAGTATGTACAGTTATGAACACAGCATAGAGACAGTGGACATCCCTGTTAAAAGCATTTCAGTATGAATGCGCTATTCGAATTAAGTTTAGGTCTTTTTTTTTTCTTTTTTTTTTTTAATAATGGCTCATTGTAGAGAAACCTGTGGGATGAGATTCCCTTACAGTGATGGTGACAGGAACCAAAGGTTTAGATGTAATATGGCCATTGTATTTCCTATTCAGAATGACTACTGAACTACTGAACAACTCTCTCCTCAGTTTTTGTATGTAACATAACAGTAAATCTGTCTGATTAAGAGCTTTAGATGTCTGATTCCTGTCACCATGACTGTTAACAATTATATACAGTTCTCTAGATTGGATCATTTCACATCAACATCTTAACAATTGACTTAAGCAGACATTTAGAAAAATATTGTGGAATTCCTCTTTAACCTCACTGACATTTCAGTCATTTTGTTTCTAGTCCATATTACATCCATTCCAGCCTGAAAGAACACACACACACACACACACACACACAGGTGGTCCAAGCTTCTGTTTGGTTAAGTTAGCTCAGGTGTTGTCCAGTGTTGATGAACACTAGTATAATCACACAGCACACTCAGGTTAGAGCTTGTTTTTGTACTGAAAGCTGTTTATGTGAAGAAGCCATCTGTAAGAACAGCTTCATAACATTATTACTATTGTAATAATGCACATAATTACCTGCACATAATGCAGTATTTGTGCATGTGTAATGTTTTTGCAATAAAAGTTTATCCTTTTTTCATACATACACACTACACATTAAAATGTTAATGACACTAACGGCTTAGAAAAGAAGAAAGGCCAATCATTCTTTAGGCTAAACCTTGTCTTCATAGCAAGGAAGACACTTTTGGAAGAACAACACCAAGGAAGAACATAAAGCATGAACATGGCGTGTTAATGCTAAATATAGACAAAGTAAATATCTGTTTATTTAAGAAACAAATAAGAGTAAGTAGCTGTATTTTAATGTTTTGATTTAAAAGTGATCAAGAATTACATGAAGACTTTCAAACAAGACAAGGTATCCACAAATTTGAATTGTGTGTGTGTACGCGTGTGCATGTGCACGTATATACACTGATCAGCCATGACATTGAAACCCTGGCAGATACTGAGTGGGTCCCCTCTTGTGCACCCTCAACAACTCTTGATTTATTGAGGCATGGACTCCACCAAACCAAAGGTGTGCAACAGGATGTTAGCATCAGAGCCATGTCAAACCATTCCTGAACATGGTGGTCGCCTAGCAGTTAGAGAGTTGCCCCTGTGATCAGAAGGTTGTGGCTTTGAGTCCCAGGACTGCTAGTGGCACCACGTAGGTAACCTTGAGCAAGATATTGTCCCCATTGCTCCCCGGGCGCAGTCTTAATGACTGCCCACTGCTTCACTTGATGAATGCGTTAAATACAGAAGAATTCCGTGTTGTTCACAACGTGTGGTGTGTTCACGGATGACAAAAGGTCACTTTGCACTGAGTCAGAGTGTATTATCCTGCTGAAAGAGGCCATTAGGGAATAGGCTTGCCATGAAGGGGTGCCTTGGTATGCAGTAATTTTTCCGTAGGTGGTACGTGTCAAAATAATGACCATTTGAACATTGCCCTGCTAGTTCTGATGCTCACATACCCAGTGCAGGGGCCTTCAGCACTGGACAGGGGTCAGCATGGGTGCTCTGACCCATCTGCAGCCATGCAACCCCCATATACAGCAAGTTGTGCTGTATTGTGGGTTCTGACATCTTTCTGTCATAGCCAGCATCAACGTTTTTTTCAGTCAGGCAGTCTTTGGTCCCCACATGCATCACGTGCCCATGATCCTAGCTTCAGCTCATGAGTTGTCCTTCATTGGCCCTGTTTTGGTAGGTACTAACCACTGTATACCAGGAACACCACACGACCTGCTGTTCTGAATCATTTTTGCTTTCAAAACATTAAGAACTGGTTGTTCACATGCTGCTTCATATGACCCACCTCTGTGTGTGCGCTATTGGAATGAGATTACTTTTTTACTTGTCAGTGGTTTTACTGTTGTAGCTGATCAGTGTATATGTATTGTCTCTTAATATTTTCTTATATAAATATAAATTATAATTTCTTCTTTTGATCAAGAAATATTTTCAGTTACTCCATACTCCAACAGCTCTACATTCCGAGTAGAAAACACAGCCTGGATGCTGTTTTAATACAGCCCTACAGTCTGGAACTGCTGACGAATCTGCTTATATAGCATGTATTATTCGTTAATTCTTTACTTAAATGACTAAGAAAAGGAGTGAAAGTGGAACTTTGTGAGACACTCCTAGAGTGTGGCATATGATTTTGCTATGATGAGTGTAAGGGGGCGTATGAGAGCTTTGTGCTGTTTTTCCATCCATCATTTTACAGTGTATGTATGACTTGGTTATATAATATTAACTCATCTGTGCACTCCTCCTAAAAGCTGTGCCCTCCAATGTCTATGATTCACAAAAAAGACTACTACAGCATTTTTGTTTGTTTTAATTTTGCATTTTAATGTAATGTTTATCACATTTCTTTTGTGACATTTCTAAGAGGCCCACAACGTTAAACACAACAATATGTAATAATCCTTCTCCTATGCACTTATGTGCACTCTCCTAAGCACACGCACAACTCTCAGGCTGAGTTATATATCCTACCCTCCACATATTTATAATCACGATGAGCATGTTTCTGCCATCACGAGCTGAAGAGTGCTACTACAGGCCTGTATCTGTATATATTGTTAAGGAATAGTGCATTTTGATACAGAGTTTTAATTGTGATTGTTTTGACAGGAGGATCTTTTTTTTTCTTTCATTTTGGTTAAACTACTAAACTTGGATCAAAAATGACTTTCTCTAATAAAAAAGAAACCAGAGTGGTGATGAACATAATCTTTGTTTGTGGTCTTTGTGCTTCAGTTGTGTGGGTTTTTTTTTTTTTTTTTTTAAATAATTTTACATTTTTAATTAACAGATAACAGGCAGTGGCTTGTTTTTACCACCTGGTGGCAGCACAGAACAGGCCTGAGAGGCAGAGGCATTTCAGTCCTTCCAAAGCTGTGGTCTTCTCAAAAGTGTATATATTTATGTGTATACATACATGCATGCATATATATATATACACTACCGGTTTGTATTGAAATTCAAGTGGTTCAGTGTCTCAATGTTCATTCGGCAGAAATTTCTTCCCAACTCTGCAGCAGGAG
>JBBPCW010291547.1:0-10382 GCA_037974425.1 Phenacogrammus interruptus
CGCGTGCCAGTCACGCCCGGGCCTATCCGCCACGCAACAAGGGTGTCCCAAGCCTCTCTATTCTGCCCACCGTGACACTAATGTCCTGTTCAGCCAGTGCATCAGTTCAATGGGGGTTTTTTCTTGACACATTAGATATATAGCAGTCTCAAGGACATGCAATAGTATATCTTTGCTGAAAACTGAGTTTACAGTAAAATTAAAGCATTCTATGAGCATATTTGGGGGCATATTGGGTTTACACTATAAAAATAGGCATTCTTGGCATTTTTTAACCAACACACAACAACGAGGTTTTTCACTATAAGCGGGTGTTCTTTTAACATAACCCCCACGAACCCCCCCTCACCCCCGGGGGAGTACTGCAGTTAAATTCTAACACAGTCATATAATCATGCCATGAGTACAAATAAAGGATGCATATGAATATATATTTTTGTCTCTTCTTGCAGCCTTGAATCTGAGTAATGGAACAGTTGCCCTCCCAGCAAATACCAGCACCAGCAGTGGAGGACAGCAAAGCCTGACCTACTCCCAGATCTTCAGCCTGATCACCTACATAGCAGTGTTTGTAGTTGGCACAATTGGTAACAGTCTTGTTATTTATGTGACAGGCTACAAAATGAAGACCACAGTCAATTCCATCTGGTTTCTCAACTTGGCCCTGGCAGACTTCCTCTTCACCTTCTTCCTGATACTGAGCATTGCAAACATTTCCCAAGGATTTGTCTGGCACTTTGGTCTCTTCATGTGCAAGTTTTATGGCTTTGTGACTGTGCTCAACATGTTTGCAAGCATCTTCCTGCTGACTGCCATTAGTCTGGACCGCTGCCTGGCCACATGGGTGATCGTTTGGGCTCAGAACAAACGCACCCCACTTAAAGCTTGGATAGCATGTTTGCTCATCTGGGTGGGAGCCATGGCCTGCAGCATCCCTTTCACAACGTATCGAGAATTGAAGACATACAAAAACAAAACATACTGTTCCTCCCAAGGCAACAACCACACTATGAGGAATCTGGGTATCTTCAGGTTCACAGCAGGGTTTCTTATTCCCTTCATCATAATCATATGTTCCTACGTGGCCATTGCGGTGAGAGCTCGTCGCCTCCATCGCCACAAAACAATCCGGCCCTTCCGGGTCATCCTATCTGTGATCCTGGCTTTCTTTTTATGCTGGCTTCCCTTCCACATCCACTATTTCCTCTCTATAAGTGCACAAACAGCAAACTGGAGTCAGGGGGTCAAAACTGCAGTTTTGAACTCCAGAACATTTGTGGTGAGCCTGGCGTATCTGAACAGCTGCCTGAACCCAATCCTGTACGTTTTCATGTGTGAGGAGTTCAAGACAAAGCTCAGGCAGTCCCTACTGCTGGTGCTGGAGAGCGCTTTCGCTGAGGAGCACCTGGCCTTCCTCAGCTCTCGCCATTCCATCAGCTCTCGCAACTCTGAGCCTCAAATCCAGACAAAAGGAAAAGGCACACAGACCTCCCTCATCAGCTGCTTACACAGGGCCATGTCTTCAGAAGACTGAGAATATAAAAAAACTATTTCCTCTGTGGTCTGAATGCTGAATGTAGTTCCTGCAGGGGTTGTGAAAGAGGGGTTGGATGGCTGGGGTTAACACACTGCTCACCACCGGTAGCATGGTTTTGTTTGCTACTTCTGTATTTCAACTACTGACTGTATTTTCACACACAGACGAACATACACTTATATATAAAGTATGATTTATTTTGTAGTCATGTATTACATACAGGAATGTTTCATATGTTTCTTTTTTAAGTGTTTCTTTTTTCTTCTATTTTTCCTTTTTTCTTGTATTCCTGATAATGTACAGTGCAAATGTCATTAACCACCCTCATTTCCTCATATTTTGCTTCCAAAGTCCCTGAACCTGAATCTTTAGACAGTTTGACAGTTTTTTTGTATCAACAAGATGATTAAAAATGATTTAAAGCAAATAATACAGAAACATGTTGCTCAAGAGAGTGCTGTATCTCAGCGCTAACTTGCATACAGGAAATATCAGCAGCTTAAACTGTAAGCTTTGCCAGTTCAGTCGCTACAAAAATGGTCAAATAGCTTCAAAGATTCAAGAGAGTAAATAAAGTGGCATCCCTTAGTCAGCAGGTTGCATCATCTGAGCAGTTAAAAGAGAAATGAATCATCTGTGTGTGACTGTATTGCAGCAGCAGGCTTTTCTTGTACTCATTTGTTTTTAAAATATGTTTTTAATCTTTCTATTTTCTTTTTACATATGAACCTACAGCAATTATGCAAGTGCTCTCATATTAAGTCAAGTGGTCTTTCCTGTCATTCCTCAGTATGTTAACATGAATGAAAAGCAACCCGATCTGAGGACTTTTCATGAAGCCATCACGAAATACAATTTGTTTAAAATATGTGGTGCGATCACGATTTAGGGCTTTTTTCGTACTAGGACAGCGCTATGGTTAGGTGTAGAGCTAAGGTCAGGGTTAGGGTTAGGGAATTTCCCCATCTCATGTCATTTAAACCTGTTTTAACTGCTGTGAAAGACTAAAAAGGCAAAGAAAAATATCAGCTTGAGCATATCACATCTGGTTTATTTTAACTTAATCACACTTTAGTGTCCTTAAGGCTTAATATGAACACATTTATCATTAACAGAAGCCATGTTTTTTTCTGAAATTGGCTAACTAGCAGAAAACTAGTTTTATTAGAAAAAATAACCTTTCATAAGCTGATTATTTTTAATAAGCCACAACAAACAGTGACACATGTCCAGTGTCCTGTGCTTTAGTGTCTTAAAGGCACCTAATGGGCAGATATTCACTCATTTCAGTTTTGACCCAACTCCCTTCTGTTTCTTTAAAATTCTAAAATTAATCTGTAATTTTCTTTACTTTGAATTCTGTGACATAATGTATATAACTGGTATTTGATCTACAATTAGATTCAGTGCATTAGAGTTCTCGCTCTACCCATTGGTTGACCAACATTAAGCAATGCTTCAAATAATAAACAGCAACTGTGTGCAACATTGTGCTTTATGGAGTCAGTTATTAAATCTGTACCTGCCCATGAAAGCTTTCAGAGAAGATAATGGATGAGGCACGACCGGCTCTGATACTCATTCATCTCTCTAACAAACTGAAGTGAAAAGAGAGCTGAACTAAAGTAGGAAATGTGGTTCTGGGTTCTTACACAGTCAGCAATATGAAACACAACACTGCATTAACATGCTAAGACCTAGTTGTAACTGGCCCTGGGTGTGTCCTCAAAGAGGCTTATGGTTTACCAAAACTTTGACCTTTCTTCTTAGCAAAAGTGTCCTGGTTAGCTGAAATGAGTCTTCCCTTGAGTTTTAGTGATCTTAATAGAGTTACACCTTGTGGTCACATTTGATAGAAATGTTTTAAATTAACTGTTTCGCACTCTCTATTTTGATAGTGTGAGTTACTATTATAATTTTATGTAGGACAAGGACCAAACAGTCACAACATTATAAACTTCTGTCTAATATTGTTGGTCCCCCGCATACCCCTAAAACACCCCTGACCCATTCTGTGGTTCTACACCAGATCTTTGAAATCCTGCAAGCTGTGAGGTTGCTCTTCCATGGATACATGGATCCTCCCCAAACAGGAGACACTGGAACCAGATAATTGGTGTTCTGTGTACAGGTATGAGGGGGACCCCGCTACAGGCAGGAATGTGATTTATATTTTGCAAAGATTCCAGAAATTACCCCAACACAAAAGGTTTCTGTAAGATTGGGCTACAGCCCTTTGGTCAGGAGAGAGCTCAGTAGTGCCACCGTACACAGACTTTAGGACCAAGGTCATTTGATTACCCCAATCAAGGCAGGTCCAGTAGTGCATGGCTCCTCCAGCTGAAGCAGGGAACCGACACGGCAGCCGAGAATTCAATAAGTTACATTTACCGAGTACTGGCTGCAGACAGTAACTGGAATGAGCCAGCACCACAAGTGATCTATCAAAAGGGGCTATGTAAAGAATTGCAGCTGGAAATGGCATGCCGGAATGAAGGGATGTCTGTGGACCAACTCATAGCTCTTGCCATCAAGTTGGTTCACTCATCAACCCCTATAACCAGCAAGTGGCAGGAAGGTCTGTTAGTTGGCTGACTAGAAATTGAACCGGAGCATCATGAGAAGCTAACGTTTTTTTTTTTTTAAACATCCAGAACTGCTCATGGTGTTAGGGTTACCCTAGTTAAGGACCCAGTCCGTCGCGGTCCAAAGTCTATCCCCTCTCTGAGTTAGAGTCAAAGGCAATGGAGGACTATGTGACTGAGGCAATCTAGCAGGGGTGCATTAGCTGATCCCGTTCTCTGCCATTGGCTAGCTTCTTCTTCATAGAGAAGAAGGATGGCAGCCTTAGACCTTGCACTATCGTGGTTTCAATCCGGCCATCCGTGGGACAAGCATATTTACCAAGCTCAACCTCTGGTGCGCATTAGTGCAAGCAACGAAACCATATTCAGTACCACATCTTGCCATTACCACTATTTGGTAATGCCATATGGCTTGGTTAAAACACCTTCATGAATGACATATTCAGAGACTTATTGCAGCGATTTGTGATAGTTTATTCACATGACATCTTAATCTTAAGAATATAGAGAAACACAAAATGCATGTTAGTACAGCACTTTGTCAGCTGCTCCAACACGAGTGTCAAGAAATGTGATTGCCGCGTGACTAAAATTATTGGATATTATTGGGTATTGGATAGGTCTAGGCGGGATGGCGATAGATGCTGAAAAGGTCAGACTGGTGAACGAGTGGCCGGGGCCCGCAGCACCTCAGGTTCATCAAAGGATATAGTACTATGACAGCAGCACTGACTGGCCTATTGAAGGGAAAACTTTTATGACTGTGTGTAACCCAGGCTGCCCAGGTGGCTTTTGAACAGTTAAAATCTTTGTTCACAACAGCACCAGAGTTAAAACTCCCAAATCTTGCAAAGCACATTAGAAGTCGATGCCTTAGGTTTAGGTGCGGTACTATGGCACATCTCAAAAGTTACATCCCTGCACCATCTTCACTAAGAAGCTGACTGTCAGGGAGAGCATATGGCATCACAAACTGTGAACTGTTAGAGGAGTGGTGGCATTGGTTGAGGGGAGCTAGACACCCTTTGTGGTGTTCACAGACCACCGGGATCTAGAGTACATCCAGCAGGCTAAGCGATTGTGTCTTAGACAAGTTCAGTGGGCCCTGTTCTTTACTAGATCCGAATTTAAGATTACGTATCGCCCTGGTTCTTGTAATGGACAGCAGACACACTATCGAGCTGTTTATTTAGTGGTCGCACATTGCTTTGGACTTCGTGATGGACCTACCAGTGTCTAAAGAATACACAGTAGTTCTGGTCATGGGCCGATTCTCGAAGGGAGTCTGGTTCTTACCTTTCCGTTCCTTGTTCACCACCCTAAAAGTGGCTGAGGCACTCCTCCAAGCTGTGTTTTTTCCCTATGGCATTCTGTAAGACATCCTGTCCGACCAAGGCCCCCAGTTTATTTCCACCATATGGACGCTGTTTTTCAAGAAACTGGGGACTACTGTTAGCCTGACTGGCTCTCCACCTGGGACTTAAAAGTAAACTTACCCTCTCAGAAGCTTTCCCGTAAGATTCTAGGTCCTTATGAGATCCTCAGTCAAGTAAACCATGTAGCATATAAATGTAAGTTACGCCCTCACGTGCCCATTCACTCTGTGTTTCACGTATCTCATCTCAGACCAGCTGTAGTGGGGACCATTGGATGGAGGGGAACTGGAACCGATTCTCCCCATGGCAATTGAGATTGAGGGGTTCTGCTTACCGAGTTAGCCAGTTTTTAGACTCCCGAAGACATTAAGGAGGCCTCCAGTACTTAGTGGACTGGGAGGGGTACAACCCTGAGGAGAGGACCTGGGTCCTGGCAGGCGAGTCCTTGTACGGCTTCGGGGTGGTCAGGGCTCACACTGCGGGGGGTTACTGTCACGTCTGGTCCGTCTCAGAGCCCATCCCCAAAGTATTGAGGTTTCGCAGTCCTGGGCACGTTGTGTATTACGTCATGGTTTGGTTGTCAGGTGCCTTGTCAACTCAGGTATGAGTAATGAGCTTTATTAGCTCCTTAAAAGACATTCCAGCTTGTGAACAAGCAAACTGTCCCAGTGGCAGTCGGAGAGCCTGCTTACTCAAGCACTATCTACAAAAAAAAGTTGGACACTTTGCTGTAGACATGCTCTTTGTGTCTCCCATGGTTGTGTGCGATTGTTATACACCAAATTAAATAAATAATTCAAAATTGAAAATACTGTTATATAAACAAATGTGCAATGAGTTATATAAACAAAAGTGCAATAACATTACAGCGGTGGCGGTAATACATGGAAAAATTGTCAACCCCATAAAAAGAAGAAGCCTCCTGCAGCATCTAGCATGACTGCTATGTGTCTTTTCCTTGTACTTTACTGTTTTAAACTTTTCCCCCCAAATTCTAAACAATTATCTCAGTTTATTATATATTAGTATTAGTAAGCTGTGTCCTGTCTTAACATGTTGATAGAGAGAGCTATTTCATAGTTTCATCGAGTCTTTGCATGTTGCTAATGCTAACCGCTAATGCTAACGGTTTTTAAGCAATACAGTTTTCAGATTCTAATTATTTATTTACCTTCACATTTTCTTTAAGGGTAATGCATTAAACTGAGTTTAAAAAAGAAATATTTGGGGGTATATTTAGAGTTTACACTATAAAAACAGGCATTTTTAGGCATTTTTTTAACCAAAACACAACAATGGCTGCGTCCGAAATCGCATACTACATACTATATAGTATGCGAAAAGCAGTATGCGAGGCGATTAGTATGTCCGAATTCATAGTATGGGAAAAACAGTAGGCAAGAATTTCCTGGATGACCTACTGCTTCCGGACGAATTCTGTAGTAGACATTCGATGGGCACCGCACTATCCCATAAGGCAGCGGGAGAGGCAACGGCATATTCAAAAAATGGTGGAAAACGGAGACGGAATCTTTGCAAAGATTCCAGAAATTACCCCAGCACAAAAGGTTTCTGTAAGATTGGGCTACAGCTTTAAAGAAAACGTTAAATTACACGTTCATTGTGGTTAAATTACACTTGTGAGAAAATGCCCTCTGTAAAGGTAAAAAATAACACGCTGTTGTGACGACACATGACACGTAACAACATCAACACAGCGGATGCAGTACATCCGAATTCCATTCCTACTACCCTCATTCATACTGTATAGAACGTACTGTTTTAACGGCAGAGCAGTACGTTCTAATTCAAGTACCTAGTATGTAGTATGCGATTTCGGACTCAGCCAATGTGTTTTTTTACTATCTGCGGGTGCTCTTGGAATGTGACCCCCGTGAAAAGCGGGAAATTACTGTACTGCGGTAATGCGATAAAAACGCATGAACTTGCCCAGTACTGGTAAAAACATAAAACAAAATATAAAGAAATGAGGATGGCTGAACACTATGGCACAGAAGTGGGGCTTTCAGACGGGACTCATTTAGATCCCTGCAATGACACTCCTCACCCTGCTATGTCCCCCCTACCCTCCATTTGAAGCTGGATTTATAGAGAACTATCTAATTATCTGCTCTCCTATCATCAGTATTAACTTCTATTTGAGAGCAGTAAAAGCTTCCTGACTACAGCTACTGGAAATTGTGTAAGATCTTGACTCCACCCCGACCTCACAACTGACGACAGGGTTGAATGATAATGATGAATATGTACAATTTATCTCATTCAAAATCTCCTCCTCTTCTTCCCTCATACCAGAGAAAAAGAGACTGATGCTGCGGAACATGAGCTGAAACATCGCAGAAAGAAACTTGGTAAGTTCTGGATTCATTAAATATTATTTTGTTATTTTCTTTAAACATTACAATTTTGACTGAATTGATTGGAAACTGTGCAGAAAACTTTATCAATGATTGACTAAGTTAATTTTTTAAATACTTTAGGTAAAAGTGTTGTGGCTTCAATAAGTGATAGAACCTCCTCAGAATGAGTGAGTATGAATCTGACACTACAATTCACTGAACAACATTGACTAGTTAATTTTTTAAGTCCTGTTTTAGCTTATTTTACTGTACAGCCAGTGCTTGAAGTGGGCCGGAACGCAGCGGAACGCAGTTCCGGAACTTCTGTATTTTCGTCTTTTGGGTTCCGCCACTTTTTTCTGCGTTCCGGTACTTACTGAGACTGATCAAAATTAGAGTTCCTGCACTTATTTTTTCCCACTTCAAGCACTGTGTACAGCTGTGGGAAAAAGTTTAGGGACTTGAGGAAAAAAGGTACAAAGCCATCACTGATGGACCTTGTGGATCTTCGGGATATCTAAGGAAAGATTAATGAATCCATCAGCTCCCAGAATTGACTCCAGACTTTTGCTTTCTTTTCTACATAAAGCATTTGTTTACTAAAAGATACAGCTGAGGAAGCAAATGTCCAGTACATTCAAACCTCATTTAAAAAACATAAATGGATCTTATGGATCATGTTGTTTCTTTGAAGGTACATTTTCCTTGTTTTTATTTTGGGGAACGGAAATGTACCTAAACAGAACACTTTTTGACCAGATTACATTTCTGTTGATTTTCTCAGTTAAAAAGACTACTCTGCATGGAAAGAAATAATTTATCATATTGAAAAAATTATCAGTTTAAATCAGTTTAGGCACCTCTCCAGTCACTTCTCAGTAAGGTCTGTTTTGACTAATAATGGGCAATGATTAAAATATGTAAACACGAATAATCGCATTGTTATGCGCAAAATTAAATAATTCAAAAGTAATGTATTGCACACACTTTTATTTTTAAAGTACTGCTATGAACAAAAGTGTAATAAAGTCTGGTTTGCTAACACTTTAAACTAGTAAGGAGATTTTTAACAGCAGTGTCCCCTTTACCATAGTCACAAAGCTGCAGTTCAAATATTTCTGTAAATCTCAACTTAAATTAATTAAATTAATGTAATAAAATCAAATATAAAGCCAAAGCTATTTGCCACTGCAGGGCATTCACGTTTCATATTGTTTGTTATAAAGTTACCCACAGAGTCCAGAGCATGAGGAGCAGAACCATTAAAGCAGCTCCAAAGGGGCATCAGCTCCATATGAAAGTCTATGTATCTGAATGCAGTGTCATTAAAGTCCCTGTTGGTGTAATGGTCAGGCGTCCCAATGCTTTTGTTCATCTAATTGGCGAAAACCAGCCGAGACGTTCACAAGCCCAAAAAAGCAACGTTAAGTAAATAATGTACGTGGTATAAACATCATCGTCTGATGATAATCTTAACTGTAATCTCATGAAAAATGCCAGCATCTGAAGTACACAACAGAACCTGAGGCATTTTCTAATCATGTTCTGTGATCTAACATCATAAATTTGTCTCACAATCTATGAGAAAAACGTAAAAGGGGTATAATATTATCAGAAGACAATGATCCACAAACATACATCAACATCATACTTGAATTATGAAATATTATGTTGTTGAAATTCAATTCACCATCCCCAGTCTTGAATATTACTGTGTACATCTGTGGGTAGCTATATATATGCTTTACGGGGCTTAAACATTGACATATTTCTGAATTTATAGAATTCAGCAAGAACAAGTGGGACAAAAAATCCATACTCAAGTAAAGAATGATCTTTAGGTTGGAGGCTGTGAGTTTAGTCAAAACTAGAACTGGGCGCATTAACACGTTAACCATTGCAACACTATTCCTGCCCCAGCCAAACCTTCCTGCTGGTCCTTGGCAGTGAAGTGGGGGTGTAGTTTTGCACACCTGACCATTCTAAGAGCAGCTTTTCCAAAGATCTTTCTGGGTCTTCCAGATTTTATCTTGACTTTTTTTTAAGAGTAATTGCTCTTTACTCACATTTCCTCCATCACTTGATCAAATGAGCCTATGACTACTGATTGTAAAAACTCTGAGAGGTGTGATTAATTATTTCAATTATTTCAATTTATTTCTGAATTATTTATTGCTTACACATGACTTAACAATTAACGATTAAAAAACAAATACAAAACAACTCACAAATGGAATGGCTAAAAGGGAACTCAAACCCTTGATCACCACATTTTTTTAAATTTTTTGGTAATTGTGCATTATATGTAATTTGACCAAGAGTGACCAATCTTTTGCAAAAAAGTGCATATCTTGCTCCGCCTGTTGTCACATTCAGGCTGTGCCCATCCAGAAATGAGAAACCTTTTCTTTCTTTATATTCAAAACATAGACGGCATGATGGCCAAAGGCAGGGGCGTAGCACCAAATTCTGGGCCCTATGCACAAGCAGTGGCCATGGGCCCCCGTAAACTCAAGGTTCACAA
>JBBPCW010291557.1:0-10382 GCA_037974425.1 Phenacogrammus interruptus
AAGAGAGAGAGAGAGAGAGGGAGTGTGTGAGAGAGTGAGAGAGAGAGAGAGAGTGGGAGAGAGAGAGAGAGTGAGAGGGAGTGTGTGTGTGAGAGAGAGAGTGTGTGAGAAAGAGAGAGAGAGAGAGAGAGAGAGGGAGTGTGAGAGAGTGAGAGAGAGAGAGAGAGAGAGAGAGAGAGAGAGAGAGAGAGAGAGAGAGGGAGGGAGTGTGAGAGAGAGTGAGAGAGAGAGAGAGAGAGAGTGTTAGAGAAAGGGAGTGTGAGAGAGCAGGAGAGAGAGAGAGAGAGAGAGAGAGAGGAATTCCAGATGTTCTGTCAGTCTTTCTAGGCCTATACTGTTCCTAGAGTCTCAGGGGACCATTTCTTAATCACAAAAGCATGCCAGGCTGGGTGAATGCTTACGAAGCAACTTGACCCCCGTGATCTGCTAAACGTCTGTGTGTAGAGTCTGTCAACAAGAGCAGAGCCAACGCTGAAATACACAGCTTCATAAACAAGCAGATCTGAAGAGTGTGATTGCATGCTTGCTACTAAACCAGTGTTTGGAGACAGAAAACATTGGTTTTATGGACAAAAGAAGTCAAGTAGTAAAATCAAGTAGGTTGTATTGGCATTTCTACCATATATACACAAACACACAGTACACAGTGAAATGACAAAACATGCCTCCAGGACTTTGGAGCAACACCGAAACAGAACTGAACTGAACACAAATGCAGACAGGACAAAAGAGCTAGAAATAAATCACAAGAGCAACAAAACAACTAGACGAGACAACATTCAGTGCAATTGACAACAGCTACAGTGATGATGAATGCAGCATTTTGACTGTATTCTAGCACCAAAGATGCAGAACAGAAGCAATATGTGCAAAAATGCTGTGCAGTTATAGCAGCAACATTAGTAGCGGGGGTGTTGTGCTCCTGCGCCCCCAGCAGCGCCAACTACCCTCCGCTTTCGGTGAAAAACTGGCTTTCACCTAGGGCCTAGAAAATACTAGAAATGTGTTATTTTGATTTGTTATGTAAAATTTGTTTGAGTGTTTTCTGAGATTTCTTTTTCTCCAAAGGCTACAAGAAACTTGTAGAATTTTGATTTGTGTTATAAAAGTGTTTCTGTGTGTTTTCTTCTTCACTGTAAGGGGAGGGGGACGCTTGGAGCGGCTTTAATGACCATGTTTGTACAATTAAAAATAAGGTTGTCCTCTGAAGCAACATTACAGAGAATGTGCTGTATAATAAAAAAGTGTTTTTTTTTAAAAAAACATACTCATCAGTGGATTCAAACCAGCGATCTTCTGATTCAGTGCCCATCATCTTACTGCTGAACCAGCAAGGCGGAGCTTCTTCACTCTTACCAAGCCATTTATGTCTCAGGGCGGCTAAACATGCAGCCGTGTTGAAGTCTGTTTGCTGTGTGTTCTGCTCTGCGTTTTTTTATTTTTATACCTTATTATTAGCCTCCAACTTGACCATCTGCTCTCTCTCCCCAAGCGTTACAAAGCTGACTCGACCACAAAAACTCAATTGTATTAAACATCCCATACCCGATCCTTGATCAACCGATCAAAAGTCTGAATACATTGAATATTAACTGTGGAACCATATCAATATTTCAAAAATAGTAGAAGAATGAAAGGAGCAAATAAAAAACATATAAATAGAATTGCTATAAAAAAGAGAAGCTATTAAAGGAACAATAATAAAAATAAAACTGAAAAAACCCCAAAAACAATAGTGAGTACAGAAATGCAGCTGCACTGATTCAATAGCACTGAATGATACAATCAATAAGATTATAATACTCAAATAGAGCTTGGTGTACGCATTGTATTTATTTAAAACTACTGTATAAATTGGGTGGATTGTTTTTGCTCTCTTGGGCTCTCAGCTGCAGATGGCTGTGGAATCACCAGGGATTGAACTCTTGATCTGACATGAAGCTTTCCTACCGAATCAAAAGCAGATTGAATCTCTGAGGCTCAGAGACTTACTATCCTAATCAGTAGGGAGCAGTTCTTACTGTACTTGAAGCTCACTTGATATCAAAATAGACCTGTTTACACTCATGTTCATGCAAGTTCATATTAAACATGATTCATGATATCATTTCAGAACAAAGTTCTTATTCTTTTATACTGCCCCTGGTGAAATATCACTGCTTATGTCAGTACTACTGATCTACTGACACAATAACACTCCCAACCACTATTGGTTGATTAGTAATTAACTTAACTGTAAGTTGTTTATCTTTAGTATTGATACCCCGGCATTTGTGTATACATTACAGTTTTTTCTGCAGTTTTTATTTGCTTATATTTCATATTGTCCCTGCATCTCTGTGCAGTTGCAACACAAGCAATTTTCTCTGGGATTAATAATGTTTTTGGATTCTGATTCTTTTCTTGGCTCTGAAACATCGTCTGATTTTTAAATACTTAACATCGCACCAGAGGGAAAATATTATACATTAATATAATTTTCATTACCACCCCACCTACCCCCTAGCTCCCCTCCCAGATGCCATTTCAGGAAAATGCATTATTTCCCAATACAAAAAATTCTATTTTGGAAAATTTGCAGCTCAAGTATGATTGAAACTGAATACTTGTACTATTACTCAATAACCCAAACAGACAGTAGAGCTTGAACTTCATCCACTTCTCAGTTGTTAGTTTGTGTCTCTGTTGTTGTTTTTTTGCACTGACAGTAAATAAACAGTGTCCTCTTTCTATGTTGTGATGGCATTTCGACCAATCAGAGAGCAGTGAGCTTGGCTGCAGCTCGGTTTCAGCCCTGCCGTCGCGTGTGGGTCACATTATTTGTAATAATAATAATAATACATTTTATTTATAACGCCCTTTTCATCACCGATCCCAAAGGGCTACAGGTTTTTTAAATTATTAGACAAAGACAAACAATTTAGAAAAGTAGACATGTGTAAAAGTAATGAAGGAACATTTGTTCATGGTACGAGACGGTTCCTTGTGTCAGTGGGAAAGCGCCATAAAGCTTTCAAACAGTACTCATACTTTCACTTAGTACATTTTCTGCCCCCCTGTGCCCATGTATTCTCCTCCAAATAGAGCTAATATTTAATATATAATACTCTTTATATTTGTTATCTACCAGGCAAACAACCCCTTGTTATCCAGGGTCGATAGTGGAACGTGAGCAAAAGGCTGCATTGCTTCTTCTGTCGTCCTGGTGATGAGTCTGACCCGCATAAATGCATTAGGAAGGATAGGTGAAAAGGTCACAGCCGGCTGGAGGGCTAGAAGGGTGGCGGGCACTGTATTTAAAAGCTGTCAGAAAAAAAGCAGGGGGCCCTGTGAGTGAATAGAGTTGTGTGTTGGGGACAGAGTGATTGAGAGCCACAAGGAACCAAGTGAACTCTTGTCTCCCTAACAACTGACATCCGCCTTTGAGGAACTCTGCAGTCATATAGATGCCCATTGTGAGCCTTGCACGCCGACTCACGGGAGCATGTTTAGGAAGATCTGACTACAAGAAGCAGTAATGAGTCACTACAGCACAGCTGCTCTGGAGATACGTCTGCAGAGCCCAGCTTTCTGCATTTCAATACACAGATGTGGTTGGAAGATGTGTCAGATCCCAACGCCAACCACCCAGAACACTGAATCTATTACGTATAAAAGACAACCTCAATCTTACTAATAATGACATCAGAACCTGTCAGTGAAGATCCCAAACTTGACCCATTGGAATGCTACCAGTAACTAGTACTTGAGTAACTTACAACCTTTACTATGTACAGTTCTGTGTAAAAGTCTATTTTTATAGCATTTAATATATCATGTATATAACATTTAATATAACATTTAATGTGTACATAGTACCTCTCCTCTGTCGTCTCATCATGGCGTACCTTGGGTGGGGACCGGCCCGCACCATAGCCATGATCAGGTGCTCAGGTAGCCATTCCAGTCAACCAAATATAGTATTATTATTATTAGTAGTAGTAGTAGTAGAAGTACGATTATTATTATTAATATTATACATAATAAATAAATAAACAAATAAAATAATACTCCTCTTCCCAGACACCCACTTCCATGTAATCCAGCTTCCATCTCCCTGGCCTGTATATTCACACACACACACACACACTGACATTGTCCCTCTTATGGCCCTCCTGTTTATTTAGTCAATTTTGTCTGTCTGTTACCTCATTGTGTCAAAATGTATGCTGTACTATCTAGCCTCTGCAGCTGTTGTTAATGTTATGTTAGTGTCTGTTTTATGTCATGTACATGGGTCACTTTCTGTTTGTTTGCAAAAAAATTCATTCTACAGTAAACAGTGATGTTATTTTCAGTGTATCAGTGTATTCTTGTGAAAGTCCAGTATTACCATAGTTTCCATCAGAAACCAGGTTTGACTCAATCAGTCCTTCATTAAATTAAATCAGGAGCTGCTGTTCTTGTTTGTTTATTCTAATGTTAACTTTACTGCAGAAAGACATTTTATTTAACAGTGAGAAGAATGTTCATGTTTGTTTATTCGCAAAATAGAGAAGAAATAATCTATGAGGACTCACGGATACCTGAGGAGCTGCTGTCCCAACATCTGCTAGGGCCATCATTTTTGAACTGGTTAAGATATTCATCTCTTATGGTGTTCCAAAACTGTGAAGAGTGGCAGGTCTCTCAGAGTTTGCTGTGTAGCTATAGTAAAATAAATCATGACAAAACTGAACTGCAGCTTCCTTACTTAACCCCCTTCTTATGTTCAAATTTACTAACATCCTTTATGGTGGGGGTCAATATGAAAACCCTCCCTCTATCCATGTAAGGAATCATCGGCGGTGGTCTTGTGTTATTATAATAAAAACACACAAGTTCTGAACTCCAGAGTTTCCTCAGGAAAACTGAATCTGGAGATGCCGGGGATTGAACCCGGGGCCTCATACATGCAAAGCATGCGCTCTACCACTGAGCTACATCCCCACACTCACCACAGTGCTTAACACTCAGAATGAATAGTTAGCACTCTCTCATATCTCAGAGTTTTTCTTTATTAAACTCATTCCCTTCACACCTCCACATTACACCATCGCCACACACGTTCTTATTACATCAGCCGTGGTCCCTCAAAGTATATTTTCACCGTTACAGTCTAATACATCCGCTTTGTATTTCACTTCCACCTTCCATCCGTATTTCTGACCCGCCCCTGACTGGGTGCTAGCTGGCGAAACTGGCGTCTCTGCGGCTTTATGTTTATATTGGCTCTTTTTATAATTAAAAAAAAAGGAATTATAATTCAGATTATGATTTAAAACATCTTAGAACCCCGTACGAGTCTCGGATACTTCAAAAGTATTTTATTTAAGTTAAATTTGTGGAGTAGCTGTTTGTTTTTAGCCACCTAGCACTAATTAGCCTGAGCATGCCTGTCTTAGCTACAGGTGCTACTGCAAAGAACCCGGCTCTTTTTAAGAAACCAGGGCGTTTAAACTGGCTTTAATGGTTTTTCTGGAGCAAAAAAGAAGCCCAGCAGTGATGGATGATGTTATCTCCCTCAGCTCTGACTCTGGCCCTGAAGAGGACCCTGAAATCCAGTTTGTGGGCAGTTATAGGGATGACAGGACGGATACAGTGCCCTTCATCAGGGCCCAGCTTCTGGCTGTCACACCTGTAAGTGTACACCTGAGATCTCTCCCAGGACATTGTGGGTAATGTTAATAGCAATCATTATCTAGGTATCTTTTTAATAAGACGATAAGCTGTGATATCATTCAGTCTTGTGCGGCATAGAAAGGTCTGATAAACCTGGCAGTACATATTTTAAGTGTGCTGTTTTGTCCCCCTCCTGTTCCATCAAAAGAAACTTGACGCAAAGCATATTTACAGGAAAGATAGGCAAAATGTAATTAAAAAGCTAAACAGAGGACCATATAGCACCATCCTGCTTTGTGTGTTTTAACTAGTTTGTATTTGTGATTATCAGTCCATAGTCCCTACTAAAATCCTTAAAGTCAATCTTATAATTTGAAAAACTTTGACTACTGATAATACATTTGAAGACCTTAATCACAAACCACACCATAGGCCTTGAAAAAATGACTTTTACTAAATGTGTCTGTGACGTACCAACCTGTGTAGCTTGGAGTTACAGCTCTGACAAATGTCCTTCTTAACTTAAAACAGACAAATTATTGAAACTCAAACTGGAAAATGTATAGAATTGTATTAAAATATGTATATTGATGTATAGCAAGTCAGTCGAGATAAGTAAGTTTATTTTCATTTCAGCCATACACACAGTACACAGTGGTCGTATAACAATTAGGCTTATTTTATGCTTTGAAATGTCAGTCATGTGTAGCAAAACTGTCCCCCTTCAAAAAAAAAAAAAATTCTGAAGTTGAAAAGTAAGTTAATGTAACCACACTTTGTTCAAGTCTTTTTGAACTAATTTGCTTGGCCCGTTAATAACCAGTCTTTAAGATGAGGTAAAGGTTAGCTGATATGTTTAAAAAGGGCTAAAATTGAGGTACAATATAATGTTAAGGGTCTGGCAGTAATCAGAATCAGAAAACTTTATTGATCCCATAGGAAATTTCTACAGGTCAAAATAAACCTCTCTAGAAAATACTCTGAAAATGCTTAGCACTAAATACACTATGAATGCAGTGGTCATTAATAGAAATAATGATACTGAGTAGTTATCCAGCTCTGGCTCTCTGGTGGAGATAATTCTGTCATTCAGTATATTTTATGAGTCTCATCCTTGTTTATGTTTCTCTCAGGTTCTGATTGATATCACTGGCCATCAGTTTTTTCCTTGGAGGCCTGGGAACCCACTGAGATCAAGAACCAGACAAAGCTCCCATGCAGAAATCATAGATCTGTGTAATGACAATCTTCACAGCGATTCATCTAATTCAGATTCGCAGCTGCAGAGAATAACGGCGGATGGCAAACTGAGAGAGGCAGAACATTGTGTGGAATCTCTCAGTGCTGTAACCAAGTATTCATCATGTAACGAAAACCTTGAAAAAGATGTCATTTATTTGGATCCTGGTGACAGGAGTGGCCCTCAGTCTCCTGTCTCCAAGACTACTGTTCGAGATAAGGGTTCCACAGATCAGTACAATTCCGTTAATTGTTTAGAGGAAATCAGAGTCCAGAAGAAGCTGGAAAACACGCAACATGGTGCACGTGACCCGTTTGAAAGAGCACAAGAACTTTCAGATGCTTTTGATAACCCACACACCTCACCCACACAGAAGCTACAGAGGAATGCAGAGGAACTTTGCAGCACTAAACACCCCCAGCAAAAGTTCTCAGCCTCAGCAGATCACAGCACCGACCAACACGAGGAACAAAAGGAAACTCTGGACTCTCCGCTAAGCTGGCTTGACCAAGCCCCCTCACCTTTTAGCCTGGACAGTCCATACTACTGCCCGAGTGAAATAGATGCCGTTATTTTTTCTGATGAATCCAATATCACCGATCATAAAGAACATTTTTCCACACCGTGGACCCTCTCCAGCGTTCATGGGACTGAATCTGCATCCCAAATGGCTGTGGAAACTACAGATGTGCGTGAAATAGAACGCACACATAAGTCACCCATCCCTAAAACTCAATCAGAGTTACCCTGCGAGATGTTATCTACCTCAGGGGGGGCATCTCCCACCTCCAGTCTGCCCTGTGGACAGCCCTGCAGCCCCACCTCTACGGAAATCCTGGCTGGTGACTCTCCAGACACACTGGCCAGCTCACCTTCTCTGAGCATGGAGAGCCCACCCAGCAGCCCTTGCCTACCATCACCCTTACAGTCCTCCACTGAGAAAATGTTTAATGGCAAAGGCTTATCAGAAATCCCTCCCACTAGTCAACAGACGAGACCTGGTCTGATCGATGAGTACATTTGTCCTAATGAGGACTCAGATCGTGATGAGTCTCACAGCCAAGACAGGCAGCATATTTCTCTGGTGCAGTTCAAGAAGCTGAAACACTTGATTGGGGGAGGAGTTCAGGATGTGGTAAACGTTTCTCTTGCTGTTTCTCTTCACGACATTACGTAGCCTCTCAGTTTGTTTTAGAACACTCTACTGTCTTGGAGCATGTTATGATGTTTATGTACCAAAAATCACCAACCCTCACTGGATTTATGACAATAATGTAGTGAACAAGTACGCTTATGAAAATAACAGATGTCTTTCAGTATCCACACATCAATTCAGATACGTTAAGGGTCCGAATGTCAAATGTGGGCTAGAGAGGTTCAAAGCCATTCAGAACTCATTATCCAACATCAGCACCTGACCTTACTACTGCTGTTGTGTCTGAATGCAATCAAATCCTCAGCAATATTCCCACATCTACAGGAGCAGAAGCTGTTACTACAAGGAAGAGGAATTTATTCAGAAGAAACATGAATGCCTTGTTCATCACAAACTTGTTGTAAACCATTTTGAGTCTATATGATCAAATTAACCGAGCATATTTAAGTGTGATCAAACTATAAATAGCCCTATCCAGTACGTTGTTAGTCAACTTTAATAAATAAATATGTGTCAGAAGCTACATAAGTCTGGTACAGATAACTGGAAACCATTTTAGGCAAATATGTAATGATGTAGCAGTTTCACAAGGATATTCAAGGGGTAAATGGTTCTATGATATTGGCACATCATCCTTGTAGGTTAACATTAAAGAAGCACAGTAGAGTGGTCAAACAAGATATGAGTGACTGACTCCTTTTGGGAATAAAACATGTACATTTGTAAGGTATAAGTTTAATTTTGGTTGAACTTTTTCTTTTAAGTGTTGCACACAACTTTCATATAATCTACATGATCCCTCTCTAACTTCAGCTAATCTAGCTGTTTCCTTTAACAGCCTGAGGATGATGATGAGGAGGAAGAGGACTATGGTCCAGCTGAGCCACTGTGCAGACAAGGCCTGAGTCTGGTTTACAGCACAATAGAGGAGAGCTACCCAGAGGGCACCTTACAGCTGCTCTCCGATTTCATACAGCCTCGTTACTTCCCTCCAGTGGACATCATGTCTCACCTTCTGAGAGGAATCCTCCTGGATCCGCAGTGCTCCGAAGTGCTGGCCGTCGAGGCCTACAACCTTCTGATGAGGACGCAGAAGTGAGTGGGAACCCACATTATTATTAGTGTGATATTGGAAGCAGTCACACTATTGTTCTTGAGGTTTATTGTTATGTTTATCCCACCTGTTTTTGGCGCTGCTTCTTGTTTTTTGGGGCCGTTCTCAAAATTCTGATGCTAAAGCATACTTTAATATACAGGGGCCACGTTTAAAACGAGTATTGATTGATTTCTGTGGTTGAGTTGCCTCTGTAATCTAAGGGAACTTCACATTTTGATGTGGAAATGCAATCTAGTTATTATTATTATTATTATTATTATTATTATACTATCCCTTGTGTTACAGTGCACAATTTAGATTAGACAGAAAGAAGAAAGTAATGAATGTAATGAGCACCAATAAAGAAAATGTTTATTTTCTCATCCAGATACCATCCTGCAGATGTATCAACAGTTCCATGGGACTGGGAGTTGTTATCAGCTGTAATGGCTGAACAGGTGGGAATTGTTTATGTACCTGCACGATAAAATAACTCTTTTTTTTTTTTTTTTGTATTGTTTTTTTTAGTTTTCAGTCCATGTATGAGGTAATTACTGTTCCTTTATTGTTTTTATAACTAAACCATATACTGTAGACAACATTGTACTGTGGCTATAATCATAAAATTATAATTATAACAAACTACATAACAGTAGCTGTTTTATTGTCATCCTAGCCGTATACATATAGCATACACTGAGACAAAATATTGGAGCATCATAGAACAGAACAGCAGCCCCTACACAGATCAACAGTGAGGGTTATTACAAGTTAATCTCTATGTTTATAAATATAGCTAAGTTTAGAAATACTTCACTTAAAAATAAAATACTATGAAATATTTCGTCTCGGTGTATACTGTATGTATATGGCTAGGATGACAATAAAACTTAACTTAACTTACTTATCTGTTTTTTCTAAGGATGAAGCCTGCAGGATTCGGAGTGAGGTCCAGTGTCTTCTGTTCCAGTATGTGCTAAAGGTCCTGGAAGATGATTTCCAGATGAAGCTCCCAATGCTACGGCTTCACCTTTCTATCACTAAAGCAATGCTCTCATGCCATCTGAACTTCAGACAGGTCAGGTGGGTCACAGTCTCATATTTACCTGATTTAATACTTATAGTGCAGGAAAGAGGATTTCTTTTCTCAGTTTAATACTTCCTTCATACAATACAACATCTCGGAGAGGTTGGATAAGGATTTGGCCAGAGATTGAGACCAGCTATGGACATTAGATTTCTGTTAAATT